>APFE031072502.1:319396-333514 GCA_000404065.3 Pinus taeda
AGAGTTCCGGAGACAAAATTGAGACCACTTCCTCTAGCAGAAGACTTACAGCTTCTTGCCAGTTTTGGAAGAGTTCCAGGAATTGCATAAGCATTCCAGAGTTGTTGGTCATCCTTAAACCATCACAGGTTGAGACTTCCCTTTTACAGGTTGAAGTTTTACCTTTTATGTGGGGTGAGGCCTCCCTTTTACGGTTGAAGGTTTCCCTCTTTTAAACAATAGGATCACTTCCTCTAGCAGAAGACTTACAGCTTCTTGCCAGTTTTGGAAGAGTTCCAGGAACTGCACTAAGCGTTCCAGTGTTGGTGGCTATCCTTAAACCACCGCCCTTTGTTACCAACATTTCATAGAGCACATTCAGCCTAGTGCTGCCATGCGTTATTGCACATTTTGTATTACAGCTCTTTTCTTGGACTCATACATAACCCTTCGGATTAAGGGGGGGAATGTTGGACACCTAATCCTAAAGGGTTAGCGTGGAAGCCGAATGGACAAAGCAGTCCAAGGGACCTTGGGATGTGAATCCAACGGTCACCATATTGTACTATAAATGTACATCTTTTGTGAATAAAAATCGTATTGCATGCTTTATCTTTTCATTTGTTTCTCGTTAACCATGTCTGTTTAACATTATCTATGTAATATTCCTTAACTAAACATATTTACCAATCATCTGTTGGTTTCAAATCATCATCTTCCCATGCCCTTTATTCATTTTGACACTAATGTTTTAGTTGTTGTAACGATTTTTGTTATTATTGCATTTATGATTGAGTGGTCAACCTAATGATTATTTGATGTGTTATAAACCTTTCTCGTCCTAAAAAACCATTTTTGATGACTATTTATCATGATTAATCAGTGTATTTATCTTTTAATTATGATAAAATCTTGTCAATTTATTAAGTTGATTAATGGTTGTAGGCGACTTTAAAATTTTATTGGTGGCGAGAAGGCGTTTGTTGCATGCTATGCCTTGAATTTCACTGAATTCCCATACTTTTCACTTTGCTTCTACCATATTATACATTGTGCTATGATGTTTCCATTTGTAGTCGTCCCTTGTTGAATGGCTAACAATGGGAGGAAATTCATTGTAATATGAGGCGACCCAATTATATGCCACACAAGAAGCACCTAGTATTTTGAATCATGCAGGATGGCTAGGCTATTTTAAATGTTTGTAGGGATTCGAAAATGAAGTTGCACTCGAATTCATGTAGAATTTGAATGCAGGGGTAACGATGGTAAAGAATGTGCAGCTACATGTCAATGAAGAAAAAGTAGTAGAAGTAATAGGCTTCCCATGAGAAGGAGAAAAATGGTACGAAGTACATACCTCGCTACAAAATGCAACCCTTCTATTTTAAAATCTAGGGGAAGAATTAACTAACAAAGGGAAAGGGTATAACCCAATTCACTTTCGAAACTTTGGAAAGAGCTAGCAGGTATTATTCAGTGATACATCACTTGTGACAGAAGGTATGATGTAGTTCGAGGTTGCCACCTTAAGCTAATGGCACATTTGACACAAAATGTAGTCCTAAACCTGCCTTGTTTTATGTATTCTCTTTTACATGAAATTGCTTGTAGATTAAGAAGGTCTAAAGATTAAGTTTTAGTTTTCAGCCATCATGGAATTATTAAATTGCTAGTTGTGAATAATTTGAACCAAATGCAATAGAGTTGGGGAGGATTTTTAGGGAACCCTAGGGATGAGCAAGAAATTCCCTTAGGAAGTGAAGGAATTACTGAAGCACCTAGAATACTTTAGCTGACAACGAGTAGGCAGAGAAAGGAAGTGAAACTGATCAAAATGAAACCTCTATGATAGGATATGTCTCACAACAATATGCGCAAATTGAAACTCAGACTCAGAAACCTAGCAGAGCAGAAAAATGAGTGGCATCCTTTTTGGCCTTTTGGTCTAAAAAGAGTAGGAGATCAACTAGATTAGTTAAATTACATTTGGGACAAATACCCTTAAAACCCCCTGAATAGTTAGCTAAAGAAAATTTGAGAAAGGAACACAATATTTAAAAAAAAATATAGGAAACCCCTAAAGAAAATGTGGCTCAAAATTCATTAGCTCATGAACAAACAAATCTAGGCTAGGAAGAACAAGAACTAGAGGTGGCTCAAGCATGGGAAGTATTGGAAAATTTAACACCCCTCCCTTGTGTACTACATTATTGTAAACTTAAGCTAAGTTAAAGCTAGGTGTGATATCCTCCCTTATGTGTTAAATGTTGTAAACATAAGCTGAGGAAAGATAGGTTTGATAACCTCCTTTGTGGGTTAAACTATTCAAAACTTAAGCCGAGGAAAGCTAGGTGATATGTAATATGAAAATCAATTGTGTTTTTAAATAAAATAATAAAATAAATCACTTGGAGGGTGGAGCACCAAGAGAGAGGAGATGCTTTACAAATCCCATGAGGAATGGGATAGAGATGAATCTTTCATGATAAGCTTCTATATGTGATTCTAGATAAGCTTGGATGGATTGGATATCCATTGGATGGATGGGAGATAATGATCCATTGGACATGAAAGATTACGGGAGATAAAGGAAAGCTTTCATGTGGAAAAGCATAATGGAAGATAAAGATGAGCTTTTCCAGATAAGACCTAGGCAAATGGAAAAATCCATAAAGTGGGATGTATCTAATGGTAACTAAATCATGAAAGAGGGTATTAAATATCCAATGCATCGATCAATTGAGGACAATGGATCCTTGGCAAGATCTTTAGCTCGGGGGGAATTAGAGGTGATTCATGGCTGGGTGGTGGTGCTTCTCCATCCAAGTGAGATTTAGTTGGTGTCATTTGCATTAAATGGTTGTATGTCAGTCTCTTTTCCTTCATGTGATAATTTTATTTGGTTCATTCTTGGATATGTTAATAGTCTTGGATTATGTGTTGGTATGGTGCTATTTGTATTTCATTCTTATGCATATGAATGAGTAGGATACTAAATGAATATAAATGGAAATCTTCCTTATGTTAGTGAAGGAAATTTTACTGTTATATAAAGCTTTTGGTTAATATGGAAAATAGCGGTAGATGGTTGCAGATTATCATAGTATAATGTAGGTAACATAATAATCTATGATGGTCAGATTTTATATTGCATGTATACCCAATAAGGATCGATTTGCATTCTGTCAATTGCTTAAGAGTAATTTTTATGATGGAAATGATGGTTTTAATAATGTGTGAGACTTCCATGTGCTTTCATATGCATATCGAAGTTATTAAGATAAGAAATGGTAGCATGCTTTAGTACTTTGCAGATTTTCATGCATGTAGGACAATTATGGAGGAATGTCTCCCTTAGTATTATCAAAAGGTTCACCATGGCTATGTTGTGCATAATAAAATTAGATGCCCTTGTATGAGATATAAGGAATTGATGGTATATTATTTTAGTTATGCATATATGGGTCTGTGATATATCCAGTGAAATTGACATAAATATCACCAAGTTGTTGACAATACCTAGTATGCCTATAATGAAGAATATCTCTAGTATTGCATCATAACTCGATAAATAATTATAATATTTATAAGTGTATGAGATAGGTTACCTGTATAATGTCTGATCTAAGATTTGAAATAATTATGCAAAACCAGTTAGTTATGCATGACAAAAGAAAGACTATAATCATGATGGATGATCATGATAGTAGAGTTAATTAAGATCATTAATGTAGGCAAGGAAATTATAGCCAAGGAAATCTTAATTATAACTAAGAGAATTTTTTTAAAAGTTGGGGAATTAGGGGTTATTTCTAGGTAGGCCATGGAAGTATGTGACAAATGGTATCAGATCCATAGGTTCAAACGTTGAGGCCTATGAACTCATCATCTCTGTAGAGTTTCATTGACGGATCTGGATTATAAATTCTTATAAGAAAATTGACCTAAAAATTGTTAGAGGGTGAATCAGTAACAAGGTTATTGAAGGATCAATAACATGTTAACATTTCAAAGGGATTTAAAACTAATGGGGTTTTAATGCTTACAGTCTTTATAAAATAATGGTTTAATTGATTAAGTTGTGGCATATACTTCAACAAGAGGAGATAAAATTCGAATATGCATGTATGATATAATTTCGATGTGTTTAAATCGAGGTTGCAAGCTTAGCTTCGATATTAGCTGAAGAGACGTGTAGTGCATAACTTTAGTCCCCCCTTTTGGATCAATGCTTGATTAGTTGGAGTTAAGCTATAAATTGGTCCACTGTTGGGAAATGAGGTTTGTTTAAGAATAAATCTAAATATTTAAAATGTGGATTGGGTTGACAAATTGACTAGACAAACTACTCATCGCAAGCACATGATAATGTGCATGAGCTTCACTATTCTCGGCCTGCTATATTTATAACATGGTTGTTGTTGCGTCCCCATGAGTCAAAGTACTGTGTCTACTACCTGAAGTTGAGTCTAGCATCCAAAATCTTGAATTTGAGAATTGGGCTGAACCTCACGACAAGGAACCCCAAATGGAAGAATCAACATATAATACTATAAGATAGAAGGGTACATTTACTATGATGATCAAGGGATTATGGGTGCTAGAATTAGTTGACTGTGTTGCTTACTATAACATAATTTCCAGAGGCAGTAAAATCGACATTGGATGCATGCAATAATATCCATGCAAGGATTGGTCAACTACTGTGGAAAGACTGACGACGAAAGTCTACCAAATGATTGGGGTTGTTGTAAAATCTAGTCGATTAAATTATTACAAGGAAAATCTATATGGTTTTTCGTTTCTCCTCCCTTGTGACCTGGCACCTGGTGCGATGGAAATTGTCCCGAGAATGCTGTTTTATCTTCATGCATTGTAGAAAAAGAAATGATTTCTTTCAATTAAAAGTTTTAGCAAATGGTATCAACATATATCGTGTGAATCGACATATTATCTTAGCATGCAATGCTTTATTCCTCATACGCTACTATTTTATTTTCGATTTCGGTAGAGGTTTTTCCAGTTCGAAGGAATGTAAAGATTGAATATGGAAACGCTATCCATAAAAAGTTGGTAAAGTAGAACATGTCACTATAGTAATATAGTCTCATATGACTATTTCCTTTTTGTAAAAACGCTAATATCATAGCGAATGGGCAAAAGAAAATGGTGGGTTGCTTTCCTAGCATAATATATATATATATATAATTTTAACGTTGTTTCTTTAATTATATGGGTACCTATCCACTCATGATAGAATGATTATCGACAGATAAAGATGACCACATATCGTTTCTTATCTCCGAGTCATGAGTGGATAAGTATAGGAAGAAGGCATAATGCTTATCCTTACCGTCAAGAGTGTGTTAAAGAAGTTAGAGCATCGCATAAATAAGTGAGCTCAGTTTGGTACGAGCGATCTTGGTTTCAAATTGTGATAATGTATTGGGGTAGCTTTACTTTTGGTCATCAAATAGCCTTGCCTTTATTATTATAATAGACCTTTAATGTTGACTTCGATTATTACCTGTCCGATCCGCGTTCGGTTCGTGTGGAGATTTGATGACCAGGATCACTTTTGTTTGTTTGTTTTTCAGACTTTAGTAGGAGAACCCAATCGGTGTTTTGCATAATATTATAAGAGTAATACTGATTTGATTTCAATGAGTCTCTGCACATAATTCGAGATATTTCTTATTTCTATAGGTGAGCTATGAAGTAATATGGTAGCGATTGACAGACTTGGGGATGCCGCCTTATATTGCACATGAAGCTGTAAAGGTAGGTTTTTTGTAAACTTAATGTAGATCTATTGATTTAAAGGAGTATGTATTATGAGTTCTGTTTGATTGTGGTCATGATATAGGATTTTCTAGGAACCATGGGAGGGTAGCCGTGCAGCGGAAAATCCATAGCTGTTGAATGCTTGCGGCAGACTCTTAAATCCCAACATCCCTCCTCCTGTGAAACTGTTCACATTAATAATGAGCCTTCTCTCTAGCTCGATCACAGCCAAAGATATGCTGATATGTAATTAATGTAATGCCCTTCCGACATAATTAACGATCAAATATTTGAGGTTACCTTGTTTCCGCAACATCGTTGTTAAACCTCATTTATTTTCAATCGGTTTACGCATGGATAATAAGTGGGTACATTACATTATATACATGCATTTTTTTTAGATAGTCTAATCAATTGGATATATGCATGGGATCCAATATACATACGAGGATTGAAGTGTGAAGAAGTCTTTTTGTGGTTTGATATATGCGTAAGAGAGATGGTTTCCATCATTTGTTTCCATTTGTGTTATTGTTGTGTTATAGGTAAAAAAATTATCAACTCGTGATTTGAAGACTGGATACTTTTGGCTCTTTAATTTGGTTGAACTATGTTAAATCTGAGTCTTGGCTATTTTGATCATGGGTAAAAATGAAAACTAGCATATTTTGGAAGTGTGGAGTTTGAAACAATGTGAATTTAATTTGAATGCGTGTGATGGTTACCCGTGCTAGGTTCTGAGCAATTTACCATAGTTAATCTCTCATGGGCAGTGCATTGAGGATTGATTGCTTGTCACAAGAGCATGTGGAATAGACAACGTGTGTGTGATGGAGATTGACCAAAACTAAGATGCGTTTGGTTCCAATATGTGATTTAATTGCTCCTGTGCATGCATGCTTGTATGGAGTGAGGTCACTTGAGTTCATGCTAATGCCATTGTCGATGTAATTCAAGAGCGTTTTTGTGTTGATCTCCTAGCTATGTGATTGAGTATGAGATTTATGGAATATTATTGACACTATTATTGCTGATGAATATTGTGGATTAAACTCTAATCTCTAGTGACTGCTTAATGTTCTGTCATTGGCATATCTCGTCAACACATCGAAAACTTCCTAGTAATATGCACCTTGTAGCACTTGACGTTAGTGTGAAAACATAAAAAAGTTGAGTTAAAACGCCAAGGAATATTATAGAATGTACATCTGATAACTAGACGCTAAAATGGAGAATCCATAAACAGAGATAACTTCCTGGACAGACCGCATGGTGTCAAAATTTTGGAATTGAGGTGCGCTTGGAAATTTCATAGCAACAAGGGGAAGGTAAAACTAAAGGACTCATGGGACTGGTTATAATTACAGAAACATGATTCCTTGGGTTAATTTGACCAATTATGATCTAGTATTATTCACAAATTAGTACAAGTGATAAGTATGATTATACTCGAGGAGTGAATAAAGAATTCTAACAGTGTAGTGAAACACTAATCATTGCATATGACTATGATTCTGGATTTAAAATGTTATAGTGTCTCTAAACCAAAATTAATGATGATGTGAGACAGTGAGAGGCTCATATGTGTTGAGGTCATAATGAATATAAGTATTGTGTAATTTTATTGCTGCAACCGGTAAAAACATTAGATGCATATGGCATTATACAATAAATACATTGTAATTAATGATGTTATTAGCAATTCACTCATAGAACACGACATAATATTTATAATTTATAGCCACTGCTATCTTGTTCCATGTCGACTCTATGAAGAACTCTCAATACTTAGTGAAGAGCATGGGATAATCATCATAAAAAAAGGCCATTGCTGATATGTGTCACAAAAAATCATTTTCGAAATGACCCATATGTGTTATAACAATAATTCATCTATAGGAAAATTTTCTAGTGGGTTGATTTTCATGTAAATCTCCAAAACATGATGCTTGAGCATGTGGAGATTGTGGTATCGAAAGTGAAGGAAAAATACAGATATGTGCATGACAAAATTTAGATGTACATAAAAGGAAATTTGAGCAAAAATGGTATTGTGAATGATGAAGAGAAATTAGAAATATTTTCTTAAAACCTCTAATACAGTTTCTACCATTGGATCAACATCCCAAACCATGACATGAACCCGTTGATGAACCATGTGGGAAAACTATATTGAAATTGATTGTTCCAATTATGGTATAGATGCATGGATAAATAAAATCACCTAATCTTGGAAAGGAAGATTAGATAACATAGAAATCCATGGTTGTATCGATGTTTGATTTTTGTATAATACACACACCCATGTATTGACATGAATTGTAGGTTTTACCATAATCTAGCTGAATGGCCATTTAGATAAACATGTTTTAGAAGGAATCATGCTTAATATCCATGTATAGTAAAGAGTCATATGAACCATCCTTGTAAGCACTTTCTGATGAATTATGGTATTGATAGTCTCTTACATGTTGAAAGAAAGTAAAAGTGATTTCTCAACAATCATAAAAATGTTGGTTACACCAATGACTAGTAAGGGCGAGTATGTTCTGTAGAAGAAAAGAGCATAATTGACCTAATGATTATATTGGTAAAATAGTGTGGAATTGTTGTTGTGTTGTGATAGAATATATATTTTGTTGGGCACAATTGCGATTTGTAGAATCAATTTTATGTTGCTATCAATGTTTACAAATATGCATAGCATGTAGAAATTTGGTTCTTCCTACATGCAGGGGATTTGAGTTTCTTGAACTATATTGAAGTTACATATTGATATCATACACGCTTGGGCTGATATATGCCAATAGTTAAAAAGGAAAAGTATGCATGATTATGTTAGGATTCATGTTGGACAAAGAAATTGAAGGTTATTAATCTTACTGACACGGAAAATCTTATAACCAAAAATATTATAGCATGCAATAGGGAGCAAATGCCTTAAAAGTAATGTTGTTCGATTTTGTTAAAATTAATAGCAAGTAATGCATATGGGTGGAAGATATCATTACTTGAGTGTCATACTTACATATGTTTCCTTCATGAATGCAATAATCACAATTCTCATAAAACTATGCTATGATTCTGATAAGAGATTAAACAATGGTCATCATGCTATAAAAACAACTTATAAATCGTATAATTGCTATGAAATTATTATACCAAGGTAAAGGATGGTGAGAGCAGGTTATAGTATAAGACGATAACTGTAGAAATTGTGGTCAAATTAATCCTTTGATTAATGCATCTTCTTACAATGTGACTTGTTCTTCAGTTGGAATAAAGTATGATTAAGGTGAAACTTAACCTTAACAGGTTTTGAGAACATATGCATTTTTTATGGATATGAATAATAGAACCTATAAGTATCATTGAGCGAAAAACCATAGTAATTGATGAAGTAACACAAATGGTATGGGCCACGTGGTCAATTAAATGGTATTTAACAAATCTATTTAAATAGATTGATGTCATAATTTATACCAATAAATTTTAAGAGGATCTCTTATTGGATTGCATTGATGAGGTGTCTCGACAACATATGGAAATATTGCATGATTAAAACAAGAATTCATAAAATAAATAATTCATCTTTTGGTAAAGGGTGATTTAATGTTAAGAACGAGCTAACATGTAAATACCTCAAGATCATAAAACTTACAATTACAAGGAGTGTAGGATTGAAAGTAGTAAAAACTTTCATGCATATCTACACTGGATTATACACGACCAACAAGTTGTTGAGGCATAAAAATGGCAAAAGTAAAACATGCAAGGTGAATTAATGATCTGATTAATATTAAACTTTAACATTTATGAGTTAATAGTTTACTTAGAACATTAAGTAGAAGGTACGATTAAGATGCAAATATGCATGAATCCAATAATATGCTACTGATATTGTGACCACATGACATATGGAATTGATTTACACATGACATTTGGAATTGATTTACACATGATAGAAAAAATTTCTTATTTTCATAGATGAACCATGATAAATGAATGTTGGTATGATACTAACATGGTCCAAAAATATGTGGATAAAGTTTATGTCATGCAGGTGATATCATGAGGATGGTATTATAAGCTGTACGACAACTGGACTATGTACAAAAATACATATGGGACCGTATGACTACATATGCTACAAAGTTGAAAAATGAAATGTGTATTGGTGTGTATAACATACCTTGTGTGCAGGTATGCAGTAATCATTGGATGGATGTATGGCCAGGTAAACCAACCTGGAGGTTACCAGGAGAAGGAAAGTAAGTTTGGTATAAGTAACTGTGGTTAATCGCAATTTGGCATAAATAAAATCAAGATGAATATATGTATATGAATATATATTGTGATGTGAAATAATCTGTTATGATCTTGCAGGCATATTAATGTGGAAAATATGATAACTAATGTATTTTATATAGAGAGACTGCAAGAAGCAGACATTGGACAAGAACACAAAGGCTTGAAAGAATGAAAGCAAAGAACATGCATTCCTCAGATAAAATAAATGATAAGCAATAGTTGCTTTAATAATATTTAAGTAACAGATTATGATATTTATCATAGTTAAAATTCTGCATCTATAAATTCTCACAAATGGTTTGAAAAAAATGCTATAGGTAGCTATGAAAGGAGAGAACTCCTTGAGACTGATGTAGCTATGGAAGGAGAGGAACTGGGAGAAATACTTGTGACAAATGTACATTGGAAAAATTGCATCAGATGGAAGAGCCATGAGAGCTATTGATTTAGAAATCAGCTACTTGTTAACGAGGACATGATGCAGTGATACACTGAGGATGGTGTAAAATTTAAGGGGGGGAGTATGTAACACCCCTCCCTTGTGTACTACATTATTGTAAACCTAAGCTAAGTTAAAGCTAGGTGTGACATCCTCCCTTGTGTGTTAAATGTTGTAAACCTAAGCTGAGGAAAGCTAGTTTTGATACCCTCCTTTGTGGGTTAAACTATTCAAAACCTAAGCTGAGGAAATCTAGGTGATATGTAATATGAAAAGCAAGTGTGTTCTTAAATAAATTAATAAAATAAAACACTTGGAAGGTGGAGCACCAAGAGAGAGGAGATGCTTGCCAAATCCCATGAGGAATGGGATAGAGATGAATATTTCATGATAAGTTTCTAGATGTGGTTCTAGATAAGCTTGAATGGATTGGATATCCATCAGATGGATGGGAGATAAAGATCCATTAGACATAAAATATTTGTGGGAGATAAAGGCAAGATTTTATGTGGGAAAGTGTCACGGGAGATAAAGACGAGATTTTCCGGATAAGACCTAGCCAAATGGAAAAATCCATAAAGTGGGACATCGCTAATGGTAACTAATTCATGAAAGAGGGTATTAAATACCCAGTGCATAAATCAATTGAGAACAGTGGATCCTTGACAAGATTTTCAGCTCGGGGGGAATCAAAGGTGATTCATGGCTGGGTGGTGGTGCTTCTCCTTCCAAGGGAGATTTAGTTGATGTCATTTGCATGAAATGGTTGTATGTTGGTCTTTTTCCCTTCATGTGATTATTTTATTTGGTTCAATATTAGATATGTTAATAGTCTTGGCTGATGTGTTGGTATGCTGTTGTTTATATTTCATTCTTATGCGTATGAATGAGTAGGATACTGAATGAATCTAAATGGCAATCTTCTTTATGTTAGTGAAGGAAATTTTACTGTTATATAAAGCTTCTGGTTAATATGGCAGATAGTGGTAGATGGTTGCAGATTATCATAGTATAATGTAGGTAACATATTAATCTATGATGATAAGATTTTCTATTGCATGTATACTGTTTGGTCAATTTAGTATTCCTAAATTGATATCATTAATTGTCAACCCGGGGCTCGTAAGCTGATGAAGTGAAGGTGTACTATATGTACTTAAGCAACCTCTTAAAGCTTTTTGTCGTTTGGGGGTGTTGTTTGTGATTATTTTATCTTCCTAAGATGAAGTGATGTATTTATAAACAAATGAGTGATGGTGTGTGTGGAGTGAATTCTAAATGAGTGAGGGTGTGTGATTAGTGATTCCTAACTAATTGCTGAGAAAGGAATACTTTGAAGGAAATGAATTAAAATAACTGAAAGCAAAGAACCACTCTCTAATGGCATTAGACACCATTCATGCTGCTGCAAAAATAGGAAAATCACTTAAAAGACCAATGATAAAGTTTATCTCTTCCTAACTCTCTGCCTCTAACACATAGTACTGTGTAAGACACGATTAAGAAGTAGCTAAAAGTAAGTCTAATAACTGATAAAAATGAGAAAATCTACTTTAAAGACTAGTGATATTATTTTTCTCTTTCTAACTCTCTGCCTATATCACATAGTACTGTGTAAAGCACGATTAGAGAGTAGCTAAGGATTAGTCTAGAAAGCACTCAAAGCTAGCTGCAAGTGATTAGTATTCTGATCTCTAAAAAGGTAAACAATTTATAGTAAGAGACCATACATATATTAGCAGACAGTTTTGAAAATTAAAGTTAAAAACTAATTATGGAAATAAAATAAGGAGCAGCAGCTTAAATTTGTCAACTGAAACTACCACTAGATGCAAAGCAAACACATGAACACACAAATAATCCCGGGTCAAAACCTGCAAAAAAGCAATGCTGATTAGCTTAAAGAAAGGATCCAAAATGAATTAAAGAGAAGTAAATTATGCTGTACATAAATCAAGAAAAGAGAATGCTGAATATGAAAATACTATACAAGGCTAGTATGAACAGGGGCCCTCCATTCACATAACCCAAGAAGACTCAAAGTGTTGAAAGCTCCAAAATAGCGCTGGTTCTATTTCTCCATATGCAGAAATTCACAGTAAAGAGTGCTAGAACAGCACTATAAAAACAGAGTTTGGAAATGCTCAAAAATTATAACAAGTTCACAAACATACAGCAAATAAAAGTCTTTTTTAAGCGTACGCAGACGCAAGTATTTATAGGCATCTGAAGGATAGCCTATGCGTGCTGCTAGAAACGGAAAATAACAAACTGTCATGTGCAATTAAAACTAAATAAACACGTCATGAGCCTGCGTGGGTGAGCTGGAGGTCCTGGTCGTCATGGGGATTAAATCCAAGATTAGATTATGTTCCCCACGTCCTGCAAAACACGAGCAAGCCACCGTCTAAGCTGACGTGACCAAACAGCTCACGTATCACCGTTAGCTGCCTTTGTTGACCGGATCTTGCCCCTGTTTGACCGGAGGTATGGATGACGTGGATGATTGAACAAATGGCACAGGAACCTCGAGCACCTTGATACCTAAGTACCCATGTGGCTCGTTTGGCAAAATGGTACGTGGAACCTTGAGAACAACAAAAAGGCTGCGGAATCTCCAGATGGCTGCAGAATCATCAGATAGCTGCGGAATCGGCAGAGAGCTGCGGAATGCCTGTAAATATGTCAAAATCTAAACAAAACAGTCACACATTAGCAAAGTTCACTTGATCATGCTTAATGACATCTAATGTAATGATCTGGGTGGTTTAATAGGGAAAATGAGGTGAAAGAGAGAGATAGGTGATGAAAAACAGTAGATAATAGTGAATGATGAGGTGTAGGTTAGAGGCTCTACATACCCCCACTACGAGGGCATTGCATGTGCTCATGCAACAAAACTGCTTACTCAACCTGCTGTGATGCCTCTGCCAAGACATCTAGTCTCCTCTTCTTCCTCTGTGTGGAGATATCAACTCTTGGCCTTTTCATTAAACATCTGAACCTTAGGTTAACCAAATCCCTGTCTAGCCTCCTGCATTTCTTCCTTAGCTTTTTGTTTTCTTTTTGCAACAGTCCCATATGCAGCATTGTATTATCGTGGACCATCTTATCCACATTGCCCCTTTCTTTTAATTTTTCATTCTCTTGTATAATATGGCGATTTAGAACTTCAATTTCAAAAATTTCCTGTTTTAATGAGTGAATTTGTTGCTCCAAAGGTTGAACATTGCTTGGGCCAGCAGCTGCTTGCTCCAATGTTTCCAAATAATTATAAACCTTTTGTTGGTCTGGGTCAACCTCTGGTGACTTTCTTGGGCTTGGTTCATGCTCAACTTCAAGTTCATGTTCAGCTTCAATTTCATGTTCAACTTCAACTTCATGCTCAACTTCAACTTCAAATTCATGCTCAAACGGACTTTCCTCACGTGGAGGACTAGTCCCAACAGACTCAGTGTGTGAAGGACTTGTAGCATCCTTTCCAGGTGAGCTTAAGTCAATAAAGGATGGCCCTTTTATGGTCTTCATTTTACCTTTTAATCTGCTGCTTCTTCTTACAGTGGAAGTGCTCTGTTTTTGTTTTTGGACTTTTTGTTTTTCCA
>APFE031072502.1:335637-348871 GCA_000404065.3 Pinus taeda
TTTTGACGTGGTTAAAACCCTCAAAGAGGGAAACAATCCACGGCCTGAGCCAACGTGGCCACTTCAGGCAATTTATTGATCAAAGAATGAAAATTTACATAAGCTTTCTCTCATAGACGGATTACTCGAACAATGACCCTCCATGCACTTTAAATAGAACTCATGGACCAATCGGGTGTCAAGCCACGGATCAAGTGTCGGTAATACCGAGGAGAGAATGAACCGTCGGATCACTACATATCGTGACCGTCGGATTGTAAGTTACAAAATGTACAACGGTAAAGAAACACACTTTACCTAACTCTATACCTAACTCTATACTAGACCAAGTTGAACTTAACTATTTCCTATGTGTCGGAATATCCTAACAGCTACCTTAACAAATGACCTGATGATTATCTTCAGTTGAGCATACGGTGCTCCAATCACAACCTCTTATTGTTGAGTCATTAGTCACCGCACCAAGCTTTCTTTTCCTCTTCGCTTCATTCCCCCACCCTTCAAATGTTTTTTTGATTCTGGGTGGTATCAACACAGCTTTGTAATATGTTCCCATCTGAGTGACAAGTGCATAAAGTGCTAAGGTACTACAACTACAAAGGAGTTGTCCAGCGAATCCTAATATTAGACGTATGTAGACATGCAGATGTTGATGGATAAAACAAGAGTCATAACCAAACTGCCAACAAAAACATGTCACCTAGAGCAAGATTTTGTTTCTGCTCAAGAAATTTGACGTGCCAACTTGTACTAGTGTTGATTGTCTCCTAATTGTTAATTCCTTCGTAATCTATAACATTGTAATGGGTTTCATAGGATGTCTTTTGCACACTGTAATGGATCTTGCTCATGGAAATGATTCTCGTAGATGATGGGCGATGCCTCCCAATGTTGAGTCCTACGCACAACGCCACAGTTCAAAAGCACAACGTCACTTTTGAACGCGCATCACCACCTCCTTAGATTGGTTTGGCTTGATGTTTGTGTGTTGTTGCTGCATGGGAGCTGAGCTAGATAAACTTTAAAAGCCATCTGATTTGAATAAATATCATAACACGAGATATAAAGAGGTCCAATTTTAGAACCCAACCTAAAGTTAGGTCGTTTAATTTCACTACACTCAACATCTGGAAATTTGAAAACCAATTTTCCACTTCTCAACCTTCTTCAAACTGACATTTGGCATTTTGATGTCCAACCCATATCGCTTTCCAATGTCGGGTGTCTCTCCTTGATGTAACCTTGGGGATGGCCCTACGCACAACGCCAAAGGGCTACGCGCAATGCTCTTTGAATATGGCTATACGTGAAACACTAAAGGGCTACGGGCATCACTAATGGTTTTTTGAAGCTACCAAACACTCATCCAGAAGAAAGCTATTGTGCCTGTATAATGAAGACAACCAGAATATTTCTTGGTGGATTTAATGAATTCCATTGAGACTAAAGCATACGACATATCAACATGCTATATTCCGAGGGAGAAAAAGTGAAATGAAAGGTAGAAAAACCATATGACTACAATTCTGATTCCTCCCAACACTCACTTCATAAAAATTTACAATTTAACACAAATGAATAAAACAAGGCATCTAGATTTGAAATGTTTCTATAATGTGGCATATTTATACTTGTAGGCAATCATTGAGAAATGAATCAAAAGTTATACGCTCACCAACCACCGCCAAAGTTGCACATACCACTGGTGTTAATGAAATACCATAGAAGGAAAGAGAGTATTGAAAACCTGAAGAAGCATTGAATTATTCAACCCACATCCCCATGCTAACATCTTCCATCTTGAAAAGCCTCAAAGTGTGATTAGCATGTTGAGATACAACAAAATTCGCTACGTCATTTGAAATGATCTATCCTGGTCCATTTGCATAAGTAGGGTACTCTTCTTCTGGCCATTCCTCATATGTTACATCCCATTTTCCAACACGGAGTGACCTGTGGAAAAGATTAAGGTTACCCATATACAAGCCATGTACTGGGGAATTCTTTTGATTTCCTTCAATACAGTATCCACTCTTGATTTCCTTCAATACTGTATCCACTCTCACGAAGGTATCATCATCACTTTTCATAACGTATTTTGCAGAAATATTTGGAACCCCATATTCACAAATTGCAACAGTCTTCATCACTACAAGTTCATAACGGTCCATAAATGGAATCATAATAACATCTCCATAAAAATCTGCTTCATTCTTTAGCTGCACATTGACCTCCTTCCTTGCTTTCAAGGCAACAAAGAAACAGGCCACAACTTTTGACGATATAATAAATTGAGATTGCATCCACGTCTTCCTCACAGGCATGCGCTCTGCAAAGTGATTACTTGCAGAAAGGACCCAAATGAGGAGATCCATGGGACCCTCTGGCAAAGGGGGAGCTTTCCATTTGTTTGACATGTCAAGTATTCTTTGAGTTGAGAAGCTTGGAAGAGATGTAGGTAAGGATGACAACAAAGATTGAATGGACATATATGTCACCATTTATCGATAAGCCAGTTGCATCAGTGCCAATCTTGTTGGAACAAACTGTTGTCGAGTCATAAATGTTTGAATAGTTGAACCTCCCCAAGATTCATACCTATAAATCTCCAAGTAATTCCACTTTAGAACCATGAGACCAAAAGTTCTAAACTTTTCAACAGCAATATCACTGTCACTAATGTACAGTGCCCTATACCATGAATTGGAAACAGGTTCTCAATTACCAAGAACTACATCTCCTTTTCCTCAAGATCATGAACTGCTACACTGGGAGATGTTTGAGTCAATCATTCATTCAGTCATATGTTTTGATTTAGAAGCTAGTTTCAGGAGTGTGATATACCGTCGGAAAGCTCTTTCCGAGATTCTTCTGATGGACACACTTATGAAATGTTTTGCACTAAAGCTCATGTGAAAAAAAAGGCTGAAAACCAGACATAGTAAAAGCTCATTTTGATCCCTGGTGATAGGCTGTGAAGACTAGAACTAACATACCCTATCTAGTGTAGGCATTTCATCGAATTGAAAGGGTCTTGTATAATTTAGTTGCATTTAAGGTTTTTCGAGTTGCATCGCTAAGACTTGAAAATTGAAACATAACTCAAGATTAGCTTTAAAATGAATTCAATTAACCTAAGGCACATTTGAAATTAATTATCATATCTAGAAGGTCTAGGCTAGATACATGTTTTGACATCTTTAAACCTAGCAGCTGTCGTTAGCTTCAGCATTAGACAATGCTAGTACAGATTTGTGCTCCCCATACCATTGAGTATATAACGGGAGACCCCACTAGGCTGTAATCCCTTTATCCTTAGGAGGCCGAGTCGATTTCCTTGCAAATGTGATATACTGAACACAATATTCAGGGAGATTGCCTACTCGTACTTCTTGGTTTGCCAAGAGGTATTTTGCAGATCATGGTTGCATGGTAATCCTGTTTACCTAGATCATCCAGAGTAATCATTTGATCTTTTTGACTCATTAAACTTAAAAGATCATTCGAGCACTTGTCCTTTCGATCTCATTTCCAATCGAAAGTGATAGGGTCATCTTTGTTTCTTTCTCGACACTTAAAAAATGAGAGACCACCAGTCTTTTATGCGTCTTAATAATTGATTGCCCACAGTCCAAAAAACTCTATTAGTCTTTTTTTGAGACCAAATCATGAGTTTCCCTTAAAATAACATTTTAAAGCCTTGAAGTTAATTGTTCTGTTGACTAAGATAAGGTCATCGTGGCTGAACCATCTGGTTCACCCAATTCTTCTTCCTCTCCTCCATCTGAAAGATTGTTTGAGGAGCCATTTCCTAAGTTACCAGATTCACTCGAGGACTAAGATGTTGAACTGAAAATTGTTTTGAGAATTCAACCTTTGTCATCTCGTCCTCTGCCTACTTTCGATACTGGGTCATCTGCGGATCTTGGCCCGGAATCTCCAGACGATCCCATTCAAACTCTAGAGAACTCGCTGACCATTGAAGGTTAGCTTGGACTAGTTATCTACCCTTTGAACCCTCTATTTCACCCTATTGTGATATCACCGTAGCATCCTTACAGTGTGTACAACCAGCCGAGTGTTCCTTTGGAACTATCCCCTCGTACTTGTTCGACCATTCGTCGTCGTTTGTTTTCAGACATGGAACCCGAAGGCAATGCTCTGGTCACATCTTTGGATGAGTTCAAAGCTTCTACTCCACACAATGTTGAGGGGGAAGAATTGTAGTTTCCTCCCAAAGGTTTCCCCTTTTCAGGGGGTATTCCTGCCAGTTTGGCACCCAACTATGTGTCTTTGACATAGTTGGTTTCAGGTACACCTATTGCCTCATCACTTTACAATAACCCTGTTTCGGCATCAGGTGCTATGCATACTTCAGGTTTGTTCATTACGAACATGACTTCCCAACATGATATTACTTCAGTCCTAGTGCAACCTACCGTTCTGAATACCCTTGTATCGTCAATCCCAGTTACCCGCCAGGCACAACTGACAGTTTCAAAGAATGTCTCTGTGAGTTCCTCCGTCCCTCTAGTTAGTGGCCAGGCTGTGCCATTTCCTAAGGGGCAGAACTTGAATGTTTCTATGGTGTCAGGTTCCACTAATGTGAGCGGCTCACAAGCTCACATGTTTTGTATAAACTGACCTTCTTTTGGTATTATTCATAACCCTGCTGATCCTACTGGATTAAGCAATGTCTAGTACCAATAGGTTCAAAATCACATTGGCCTGTCTTGATCAAGAAATGTTTAGTATCAGCAGCCCTGTGGGGCTTAGGTCCAATACCAACATCCTTACGTTCCATATGGTTCTCAAGGCATAGTTAATCAACCTTACACCCTCCAATATGGACAATACATCCAGCCTGGCTATGGACAGATTTAGTTCGGTAATTTCCTTGACACTGTTCAAGTACCCTTGTAGTAGCAAGGATAACCTCTACAACAAAAAGGACAACCTTTGTTACCACAAGGGCAGCCTTTGTTTCAACAAGGGATCTCCACACAACAGTAAGGGAAAATGATCCCGCAGCAAGGTCAACTGCAACAACTGCAAGATCAGCCCTTGCAACACTTGCAACAAACTGCACAGCAGTAGATGCAATATGCTCTGCACACCTCTCAGCCCATGTCCTTGCATGGCCAACCTATGTAACCCCAGGGACAAATTTTGCAACCAAAAGGTCAACCCTTGCAACAACAAAACCAACAAGGGCAACATCAACGCTTGTATACATATCAACAAGGTCAACCCTTGTAGGGGAAGGGACAAGGTCAAGTCCTACAGCAGCATGCTCAAAATCCGCATGTACTAGGTCAACATGTTCAAAATCCTTTCGGCTAAAGGCATAAGGTACATAATCCCTATGTCCAAGGGAAAAAAGGGTATCAACCTTATGCCCAAGGACTGCAGGTCCAAAACCCTCTTGTTAAGGTACAATAGGTCCCATATCCATATGTCAAAGGTCAATAGGCTCAACCACATTTTAACCCATATGTTGCTTATCAATAACCTATGGCTAGACAGTTCCAACATATTCAAGGTCAGAATCCTCCCTATGGTCAAGGTAATCCGCAATGGGGGCAACCTCAGATGCCATATGGCGAAAATCCCCCACAGTGGGGCCAAAATCCTTACCAATAGGGATGGGCTCATCCCTATGGGCCTTCTTATCGACCTCCCATGCCTTTTAACACCCAATTTCATTTCTTGGCTACACTTGAGTTGCTAGATGTATCTCACCTTACGAATGATCCGATCTCACCATACTGGCCTTCGGTGCCGTCCAAGATACCAAGTGATTGCCCAAAGTTCGATGGGAAAGCTAAAGAAGATCCTTAGGCCCATGTGATGACATATCACCTCTAGTGCTTGTCAAACTCGTACGTGTACAATTCCATTCGTCTCTGTCTTCTACAACGAACCATCATGGGTGCTGCAACAAAGTGGTACATCGAGCTACCTCGAAGTACTTACCATGACTTGAACTCTTTAGCCATGGCTTTCCTCACGCATTTTCAACTACTAGTTCGCTATGAAACTGGCCTATTTTCTCACATCACTTAAGCAAGATACTGTGACACACATCTCTGATCACATCCATGAATGGAGATGTATGCGTCGCCTGATCAATTTCGAGATTGATGATCAGTTGTTCATTGAATGGTTTACCAAATCATTCATGGCCCCAATTGCTCATGATATGCTATGGGTGGATGCGTCACTGAAGAGCAGGCCATCGCTCGTGCCCAATACTTGGATCTGGTTTTCTCTCAGTCTGGCACTTTGTACAAGTTATTACCCAATGCTCTACGACCATCATCCGATCCCACAACATCAAAGTCACCAGTTATTCCTCTCGTCAATGGAGTTATTGGTTCAGTATCCCAGACCCCTACTAAAACTTCTTCCAAACATAAGTTAGTCTCAAATGCTGTTCCTAATAGTTCATCCGAGAATCCACCTAGCCCTAGTAAAACCTCAGAGGTCCACGCTGTCCAGTCTACCATAGTGAAAAAGTCCTCGAAAGGAAAGAAGAAAGGCAAAGGCAAAGCTAAAGTCGATGCCCTGAAACATGGTCCCCCCAAATCGTCTGCTGGCGAATGTTTGCAATGGAAACCTAAGTATCCCTGCCTCATTTGCAAGGAAGATCACTACACTAAGTATTGTCCCCGACGATCCGAAGTTAGTCGCCTGCTCAAAGGGACCCCTGCTGTCATCAAAAAGCCATTTCCATTTCAACAGACCCAAATGGTAGACCAACCCAAATATACTTCCTCAGGATCTCAAGTGTTCATGATGAGTACACCTATTAATGTGGCTACTAGGTCAAAAGACTATCAAACTCTAGCTTTGGCAACTAGGAAAGATAAATAAGCTTCACCTTCTTCTTTTACCTCAAGTTCTGGGCCTCTCCATATTAAGCACCCTAACCCTGATTCCGCTATGCAGCCATCCTATCAAGGTATACTGTAGAAATCCTTGTATAATCCCAATGCCCGAGCTTCTCAGCACTACAATATTGTTGAGGATTTGGCTCAGGCACCATCAACCATGTTGGCTCTTGAGGTACTCCAAAGATGCCCATTGCAACGGAAATATTTGTTGTCAGCTATTGAGGCATTGATCCCATCGATTCCAATTTGATATGTTTTGATCTAGAAAACCATGTTCTACGGCTCCCACATCAAATTTCCTTTCTTATTCAGGTAATCATCAATGAGAAGACCATCCACCAAACTGTCATCGATGAAGGTGCTTCCACCTACATCATGTCAACCGCATGTTGGAAGGCTATTGGTTCTCGTGAACTGAACCAATCTCCAAACACTTTGGAAGCTTTTGATGGGTGCGATTCGCGACCCTTCGGTGTCTTACCTAACCTTACCATCACCCTGGAAGGCAAGATAGTGCAAGTCGAAGTAGAAATTATTGACACCAATCTCAATTATAATCTTCTACTCAGCTGAAGTTGGACTCATGCCATGCATGCCATGGCCTCCTCTTTATTTTGCATGATTCATTTTCCCCATCAAGGGAAGATTGTCACCATCGATTCTTCCTCCTCGAATGGCAATGTTCCATACATCAAGCACACTGCTTCTCCCTATGAGAGTGTGGGGGAAGGTCTCTTCAAAGATTCTACCTTAATGGGAATTTTTCCACTTCGACCTCCTCATGTTGCCTCTGTCAACATGATCTCGGTCAAGTCTGATCCTTGGGTCATACCTGCACCAAATCGTGTTGATACCTGGGGCAAGGTTATGCCGCTTAGTCCCACCGAAGTCAATTACGTGGAAATTTCTTTGGCTTCGAACTCTACATGCTCTGATTCTCATATGTTGAAGACCTCTTTTGATACGTACTCTCAATCCCTGTGGCTTGGCACTTTGGAATCACCTGATCTGTCAGCCGAGACCTTCCTTGTTGATGAAGGTATCATGGAAGTCATGTCTCTCGAGGAACTACCTTGGATTGATGCTCATCATCACTTCTCTTTCCTGCCTCGCCCAATGGTCATGTCTACCATTTTCAAAAATTCCTCTTCTCCTTTTTCGCCACTGACTATTACTCATGAAGTATGGTCGAAAGGAAATTTGGGTAATATTACCCAAATGATGCCGATTGATATCTCTATCAAACTCAGTATCGTTGAACACTTTCATATTAGGGTATTTTGTTCTCAGGATGAGATCAAGACATATACTCGTCTATTTCAGGAATTCTATGATGTGTTTACATGGTCCTATGAAGAAATGCTCAAAATTGATCCTAACATTGTGGTGCATGAAATACCAACTTATTTGCACGCAAAACCTTTTCGCCAATGAATTCATCTAGTGCACCCTAGGAAGGCCGCCGCTATTAAGGGAAAAGTGGAAAAGCTTCTCAAAGCTGGGTTCATCTATCCCATTCCCCTTATAGAATCGGTGTCCAATATTGTCTCGGTGACTAAAAAACAGGGCATGATCTGCGTTTGTGTGGATTATTGAGATCTCAATCGTGCCTGTCCTAAAGACAACTATCCTACTCCCTTCATTGATCAAATCATTGATGAATGTGCCAAGAGCGATATATTTTCATTTATGGACTATTTTTATGGTTATAACCAGATCAACATCGCATTGGACGATCAAGAAAAGACAACCTTTATCATCCATGGGGTACGTTCGCGTACAAGAAGCTCCCTTTCGGCCTCAAAAATGCTGGAGCCACGTTTCAACGGATAATTTCCTATGCATTTCATGACATTCGCAACATTGTCCAACCTTACTTGGATGACCTTCCTGCTCATTCTCCTAATCGCCAAGAGCACCCAGACCATCTTCGGCAGATTTTTCTGCGCTGAAGGCACTATAACATTCAGTTAAACCTGCACAAATGTTTTCTGCATAGAATCGGGATGACTCCTTAGCTTCATCGTTTCCAAAGACGGTATTCACCTGGATCCACTAAAAGTCAAGGCCATTGTAAATTTACCCCCTCCATCCTCACTGCACCAACTTTAGAGCCTGCAAGGAAAGGCCAACTTTCTCCGTCGTTTTATACCCAACTATGCCAGGCTAGCCATAGGATTTATCCAGTTGCTCAAACAAGGAAAGCCCTTTGTATGGGACGAGGTGGCCAAAAAATATTTTGACAATCTCAAGGAGGTCCTCATAAATGATCCTCTGTTGCATCCTCAAGACTACTATCGAGATTACTTCCTTTACCTAGCCACAACTCCTAGCACCATTGCTATGGTCTTGGTCCTTGACGATGATGAAGGCAACAAACATGTAATCTACTACCTTAGTTGGAATCTCCTTGACACTGAAACATGTTATGAACATGTTGAAAAGTTGGCTTTGGCCACCGTTAAGGCTGTTCAACGCTTTCGACACTATATCCTTTTGCGCACAACTATAGTGATTTATGAATGCAACCCTATGACCTATATCCTGACTCGTTAGTTGCTGGGGGGTAAGTATTCTAAATGGGTCGTGATCCTACAAGAATTCGACTTGGTATTCACTACAACCAAATCTAATAAGTTACTTGTTTTCACCGAATTGATTTGTTCCCTTCCCTCCAAGGCTCTCCTTGCTGGTGCAGATGAATAACTTCGAGATGAGACCATTTTCCTGATTAGCACCCTTGATTTGTGGTATGGGGATATCATCGTGTATCTCTAGAAACCCATGTTTCGGTCCGCATTGACCAACGATGATAGTTGAAGGATTCGGTATCACTCCCAACCCTACCGTATTATTGGCGATACTTTAAACTGTGTCAGTGTTGATTCAATTCTTCACTGATGCCTTACGATCGAGGAAGCTGAAAGAGTTCTCAATGATTGCCACTCCAAGGCATGTGGTGGTCATATGTTTGGTTACACTACAACTCAAAAAACCCTTTGCGCTGGTTATTTCTGGCTGTCTATCTTCAAAGACTGCATTCTTGCTATTCACAAGTACCACAAACGCCAAATTTACCAACGCAAGATGCGCACCCCACCTGCTCAGCTACACCCCGTCATTACCATTGGTCCTTTTTCCAAATGGGGCATCGATTATATGACATGTAACCCTCGTTTAGCCCAGGGGCATGGCTATATTATCGTCACTGTGGATTATTTCACCAAATGGGCCGAAGCAATGGCTACATACTCTGTAGATGGTAAGACAGTGGCTCAATTCCTTTTCAACCATGTTATTTCCAGGTTCGATGTACCCCAAGCCATTGTCACAGACCATGCCTCCCATTTCAGAGATTACATGATGGTTGAGCTGACATCTACATTGGGCTTGCGCCATGATGGCTCGACCCGATCTTACCCTCAGGCCAATGGCCATGTTGAAGCCGTGAACAAGGTCTTGGTCACAATGCTTCAATGTACTATTGGGATGCACAAGTCAAATTGGCATCTCATGCTCTTTTCAGCTCTATGGGCCTACCAAACCTCAACCAAAGACACAAATGGTTTCACACCATTCTAGCTGGCATATGGTCTGGAAGCAACATTTCCGATTGAATTCGAGATTCCTTCACTCAAGTTAGCTGTTGAACTCCTCCCCAAAACGTCACTTCATGAGGAATGCCTCTTATACTTAGAACGACTGGATGAGACTTGCTGTCTCACTGCCTTGGTCATCGAAGCACAAAAGAAATGGGTCAAATCCTATTTAGATTAGTTGGTCTCCCCTCTCGTGTTCTTTGAGGGTGATTTCGTCTTACTATACGACCAAGCTAACGATAAATTGGGGGAAGGCAAGTTCGAAACTATGTGGGATGGGCCCTACATCGTGAAATGCATTTTGGAGAAAGGAGCCTATAAGCTTATTTATTATGAAGGAAATCCTCTCGACAAGCCCCGAAATGAGCTTTACCTCAAGAAGTATTATGCTTAGGTCATCTTGCATGGTTACTTATGTACATTAGTGTGTCATTCATTTTTGTGCAGTGTGATTTTGTGTGATAGTTTTCAAACAACTTTCCTGTTTACTATGCTTTTCTTGCTTTGCAGATGTCTGCAACTCCCCATGTTGGTTTCGCTAATGGTGCTTGCTGTAGTACCCATAGCCAATCATCTGTGACATGGGCTATTTAGGACCCTAACAGTGAGTTGATTGACCTTCAAGGTATCTGTCTAGGTCACACAACCAACAACATTGCTGAATACAGTGCGGTCATCGAACTGTTGTCAGAAGCCATTACTCTAGGCATCAGAGAATTGGTTGTCAACCTGGATTCAAAGCTTGTCATCCTTCAACTTAACAGGAAATATTCCATTAGGAACCCTCAAATATTGAGAATGTATCTCCGTATTCGTCTATTGGAAAGGCATTTTGATTACATTACATATCATCATATTCCTAGAAGCATGAATACATTGATAGATGCATTAGCTAATCATGTTTTGGATAGACATTTATGAAACATGTAAAAGATAAAACTAACCATTTGTACACACACACACACACACACACACACATATAATGTATATATGGTGGTAATTTTTGATACATCAGGACCCCAAAAAATAATATGTGTGTCTAAAATAACATCGGCGGCTCGCAGGCCTCATATATCTGTGGCACGTAGGCCTAACAAAATATGTAAGTGTTGGACCTAGGAACTAATCAGCATGGTGATCATGGTAGCATGATACGGCTCGTGTAACACGAGTCAACAATCAGGGAATCTACTCTGAGACTCCCACCATGTGTCTCTGGTACTAACGAGGAATGTCTCTTACCCGAGCATACTCCAAGATACCACAAGTGAACCCCTTAAGGTTCCTCGCGATCTCCTCCTCGTTGTCACTCCCCTCCTGATAAGGAGCGACAACATCGATAGGGCGGGGGACGCACTTGGCTATTGGGACATCCCAGCAGGACGCTCTGGTCCAATGTCTGCATTAACAAGAGAAATGTTATAAACACATATATACCAAAAACAATTAAAAGATCTCAAAATTAAAAATTTTGGTTTTTTATCTTCGTCATCAAAGTCCTCTCCCTCTGGTAGGGGCATGCCTGGATCTCCACGAAAATCAGTGCTGCTGTATGCACTATCCTCCACAATGATCTTATGTCGTCATAGCTATGAAAAAAATGTAGGTCGGTATGACATGTGCTGATCCTCAGTGATCCTGGGCATCAAATGGCTCCAGCGGGCCATCCACTGATCATGTGGCATAGGAGGATCCACCTCAGTCAGCTGATATTGGAACAACGGTACTCATTCCAGGAAGAAGGTCACAAGCACCGATTCAAAGTCAAATTTCTTTAGATTCCCTACCTTAACTTTGGACAGCTGGTGCTTGATGTTCATCTTCATGGCATCTGCCCAGTTGAAGATCGTAGGAGCTGTGCAGTCAATAACATAAAGGAACTTTGACTTGTTAGTCTCATGTTTGTTGGGTTATGTTATATTCTTTCCACGTAGTTAACAAGGGGGTTTGATGGGCACCCGTAACCCCACTTTATGGGGTCCGAGGTAGCGCCCCAGAAAATTTTGGTTTTGGACCCTATGTTAGGTTGGGCAGACCCACCTATGGTTTTGTGCATGATTTTTGCACATGTTTTTTGGACGCGATGGTTTTCGGTCCATGGTATTGGACGCGATGGTTTTAGGTCTATGGTATTGCATGCTTCAGCATATATAAATATGTATTGTAACATTGAAAGGAACATAATGAAAAATCAAGCTGGTAGTCTCGGTTTTGGGATCTAGGGGAAATCTCTGTGTATATGTGTTTTATGTGATATGATCTCGCATTGTTTATTTTCTGTGTTTTAGAATTCGTATGTAGGTAATTTTTATACGGGGTTAAAACCTACATTTGGTATCAGAGCTGTTTTGGCTTCAAGGGGACACCTTTGTTGTTGAGGGGTTTCGCTCGAGCCTGTGGTAGACCTTGTTCAGTGAGAGATCTGCGAGATCGGTTTTGGTGGTGAAAGAAGATGGCGAGAAGTGGAAAGATAGAGATAGAGAAATTTAATGGTCAGAGTTTTGAGTTGTGGAAACTTAAGATGGAGGATTTGTTGGTGGATAAAGACCAGTGGATTGCAATAGATCCGGGTACTAAACCAACAAGAGTGTTCAATGAAGAATGGAAGATGTTGGATCAGAAGGCAAATAGCACAATACGATTGTGTGTCTCAGATTCAGTATTGCTGAATGTATCAAGGGAAGCTACGGCGAAGGCTTTGTGGGACAAGTTAGGGACTTTGTACCAATCTAAGTCTCT
>APFE031072502.1:358374-371826 GCA_000404065.3 Pinus taeda
TTTTTATTCATTTTTTCATGAAAATATCAGGTCTTTGTAAATTTTTTGACCTATTTTTCCTCAAGGACTCTATAATACACTTTACCTTATTGGTGCAACGATAGGTGATGGATGTTCAACGATGATGATGAGTCTATTTTAGCTCTATTTTCGACTCGTTAAACTTGTATGAAAAGATTGCCGAGTGTTTTTTCCCTTTTGACTCGTAAAAAAAATAAAATGGGGGGTCTGCTTTCAACTTTTTTTTGACCCTTTAAAAATGAAAATATGGCCGAGCCCTTGTCATTTTGAACTTGTTAATGGATGCAAAACATCGTGTGCCCAGTATAATTTTACCCCTTTCTTGGGCTGGGAGGCACTATTTACGAAAAAAGTACTCCTTGATTGAAATGGTCAAGCGGTTCCCTCAAGTATCGTTTTCTACCTTTTCGGGCTTAAGAGACACAAACGTACAAAAATGGACCATGTGGAGTTTTATTTTACGTGTCTTTTTCAAACTCTCTAAACATGAAAAAGATATCGAGTTACACCTTTGTCGGACTTGTTAAAATATTAAACGACAACGGATTCGTCACCATGATGAACACGAGCTTCTCCTTCCTAGGGCTCGTTAAACTTACTAGGTTGGATTCGTCTAAAGGGTGAACTTACAGTGCAAGCATATGTTATCCCCTTCAAGTTTGTGATTAAAAAATAATTGGGGTACGTGCTATAAATGGTGGGGGAAATTTGGAAATCTATCAGTTGTGTGAGTAGCTCAATCTTGAACATGACACTTTCTGCTTCGTGTCGGGTTGGGACATCCTCCTTTGTATCGTTGACCTTCCTAGGTTGGGCCATTCATTTTTTCCTTCCATTTGATCTCTGCCACTTCATCATGACCACCAATCATATGGATCGAAAAGTTGCCAAACTTTCAGCTGTGTTGCCGATATGTTCAAGAGTTTTCCTTTTGCAATTACACTTGCCTTTGATTCTCTGTATCATCCAAAATCATTTTGCATCCTATTGTCTCACTTAGATGATGTGGGATTCATTATGGCCCCTCTTCGACACAGTTGCTTTCCGTCGACTTCAACTCATTATCCAGGAAGTTGACCGAGAAACTCCCTTCCAGTACCTTAGAGCTTGCATGCCTTAATGGCAAGTTATTCACACTCGACAACAAGTTCACATCATTGGCTTTCGATTGAGTGATTTCACGGGTGTTCGACTTCAGTTCCTCTATTAAATTCTATAGATTGTGCTGATATTACCTTGAGGATATTGTCATTATTGGTGGTTTCTCTCGTGCTTGTTAACAGTTTACATCATTCACTGGTAATCAAGCAACTTTCTAGCATGTTCGATGTCAACACCTCTATTCACATGTTAGAATATGTACTTTGATCGGGTCGTGTTAGAGTGAAAGACCCTGGACTCAGATCACACAAGTCTAGGTTACAAAGTTGTGTGACATGGTTATGATGATATGCATGTCTCGATCAGATGGCTAGCTGCGACCAGAACATGAGTTATCATATGTGATCCTTCTCATTATTGGATGGCTGCAACCATACCGTGGTTTCAATATGATCCTCTTTGACGGATGGTTGTGCCCATACTTGGATCCATTTACATGATCATTCTCTGGATGGATGTGTCCATACCACGATTCATGTATCATTTAACAGAGATCTCGGTTTATGTATATGTATCTATACTTTCTTGCAGGTTTTCCGACGACAGACTAGTTCCCTGCACTAATTTATAAATCATTTCATCCCTCACTCCAGCTCGAACTTCATGCTTTAGGGGGCATCTGTTACACAACATTTTTTCACTGTCCCTGTACTCCCCATTCCTTGATCCTGGAGGACCTCTACAGTGAACCTCGCATGCTTTGCCTTCATGAAGAAACTCCCATTGTGTCCCTCTTCATGAGCAGATCAATTCCCTTTTGCACCATTTTCCCTGAAACTTATGTTTTGCCTAGTTTACAAGACCAACACTAATGAACTTTGTCTCCCCCGCACTTATGTGCAGAGATTAGCACTGCTCCTCATGCTGACTAGAGTGATTGAGCTGTTTTCCAGTCGTGCCGGTCCTATTTTGGAAATTTTTTTCAATTAGGATCTGAAGCTTCCAGCTCTAGAAGCTTCGTGACGAAAGTCTGATAAATGGTTTGGCTAGATGGGGTCGAGGATGTTAGTTTGGGCTCCTTTCCCCTATAATTATGGAACTACCTCAAGGGATAAGCCCTTCTCCCATGAGAAGAGGATCCATTTGGTGAGCCTTGGAATTGGGTAACTTATTGGGCTCATTTTTCCTAACCGTTCTTCGTCAATCCACCATTTTTCATAGTTTATGCATGTTTTTTGAGTATATTTATGTTGATTGAACGAATGAGGATAGTCACTTGACCATGAAGACTAATACGTGTTTAGTGCAGATTTTTGGGCAAATTTTGGACCAAGGCCAAGCAATTATGAGCCAGATGACAGCCAAGCATGAAGGAACAAGGGTGAGGATTTGTAGGAAGGGTGTCTCTTGCATTAAATGGCCCTTCCTCGAAATCTCCACCCTCAGCTCGGAGTTCAGCAGGTCACCGAAAAGGATTCCCAAGGGCAGTCGAGCAGTTTTGTGTAAAGTGACTGATTACTGGCAGTTTGGGCAACCAAGCCCCTTGAGTTAAGGAGGGCTATTGGAGACCCTCGTAGTGCATAAATAGGAAGGCTTCCAGCCTTCGTAGGTTACTTTTTGAATAGTTGTATTTTGCACTATAATGTTGTTATTTTTTCAGCTCATTTGGTAGTTGCTGCTGTACAACTTTCTTTGTGACATGGTTATTTTTGAGTAATGGAAAGCAACTTTATTTGGCATCAGCTTTAAGTTTTTTCTTAGGAGCTTGTAGCTCTTGGGGTTGGGCCCAACCCAAGTGCCAAGGCTTCCTTCGTGTACTATTATTTGTTTTTCATGTTTTTGCAATATAATTCTTGTTAAGTAGGTTGAAATCTTGCTGGTTACCTAGATCATTGTTGAGGATTAAAAAGGTTTTTCATGTTTAGATTGATTTGATAGGTTAATAACGGAGAAGATCTTCAGAAAAAGGCTATCAAGCACCTCTGATCTCACCTCTCCCTCAGTGGGACCATGAGCTGGGACCAAGGTGACCTTACTGCCACCAAAAACACTGTCTTTGCTTCATCATGCAATTATTCATGTTAGATTCTCATTTGCAGAAGTTGATACCAGTTGTGGTTACATGCTCAAGTTTATGATTGCTTAGTTTGCATAGCTATTTCTCATGATTTCGTTGAAACTAAACTTCTGTTCATTTCCTTTGCTGTTATTTAGGTCAGATTAGGTTAACGTAGCTAGGTCTTTGATTTTCTGAGTCTTTGTTTGTTTAGTTTGAGAAATAACTTGCAGAGAACCTGTAATACCTCTCTATATACTTGTAATCATCAACCCCACCTGCTCCATCCTCTAACTCGGATCCTCGCCTTACATTTTCCACATTCAATCGCTTTGCCCTAATTCCCATATTTTTGTGCAACATTGCTCTACTCCTCCTTGAACAAATTCAACCATCCTCACCACTCCTCAGCTCCATCCACCAAGTCCTGGACCTCCTCACACTCTTATCTCACTTCTGGACCCACTTCTTCACCTTTCTTCATCCATCAACCTTTCAAAATCCCCTTTCTGAACATCTTGTAGAAATTACAGGAAATCCTGTAGAATCCCTGCAGATTTCTTGTAGAAGCTCACGAAAGCGGTTTCTTGATAGCCAAACTTTGTGAAACTCTCTGGAAGGGTGCTAGGGACCCCTTAGGCCCTCTTTGAACCTTTCCAACCTCATGCAAGCATTTCCTCTCGCCAATCCACCTCTACATAGTCAAAATAGTCAAAGCACATGCATGATAATTTTGACAACTTATTCAAAAATACAATTTTATTTTTTATTTTTATTTTTTTATTATTATTATTATTATTATTATTATTATATATTTTTTATTTATATATATAATTATATATATATATATATATATATATATATATTATATATAATATTATTTATTTATTTATTTTTATTTATTTTTTTTTTTTTTTCAGATGTTACTGTAGAAGTAGCTTAGACACATGCATTTTACCTTCCTAGAAGTCAATGGCATCTCTTTCAATAGCTTGCATCCTCTTTCTTGCATTAATAGGGCTAGCTGGTAAAATTAGGGTTTGCTAGGGTTTGCATTTCCTTTCAGCTTTTCAGTTTCTTTCTGCAAGTAGATTAGCCTTATTTGAGTTAGTTTTCATCCATCAGTTAAAAAGCTTCTTCTAAGAGCTCATAGAAGTTGGCTTAAGCTCCTAGCGGACTTGTGCTAGCTGACCAAGTGACAGCTGCGACAAGAGCTAGTACTTGTGCATACAACATCATCGCTTCCAAGTTTGTTACGAACTACCAGGTTGATAAAAGTAAAGAAGGGAGTTCGAGGAGTTACAGCATTATTGCTGCAATACTAGAGCCCACCATCTTTTTAGCGCCATTGTTGGGGAAGTGTCAGAGTATTTGTGATTGCTGCTTTTCTTCTATTTTCTATTACAAACTTCTGCTAAGTAGTTTATTTCATTTCCATTCTGCAATTTCATTTCCGCAAAAGTAGACTAGATATTTCCTGCTTTCATAGATTAGCATTTCAATTCCGTAATTTCAATTCTGCAAGCGTAGATTAGCATTTCAATTCCGCAAGCATAGCCTAGCATTTCATTCCTGCAATTTCATTTCAGCAAAATAGATTAGTCCTTTCCTACTTTCATTCCAATTCCGCATTTTCATTTCAGAAAGATAGATTTTTGTTCATTTCAGTTCCATCTATTTCAGTTTTGTAGGTACAAGCAGAAAAAAACAAAAGCAACCAAAAATATTTCATTTCATGCCTAGTAGGAAGAGAGACAATACCAGAAAAATCCTACCCAACACCCCCACCACATCACTGAGTTACCCTTCTCTTTTCTTTGGTGGCAGTGATCCAGAAGAACCTATAGGTGAACCTCCAGAGATATACGAAGATCCTATAACAGAAGAAGAGCGAGAGAACATTCCTCTTGAGACATGGCCGAACACATAAATGGTATAGGTGATGACGAGAGAATAGAGGGTGCCTTTCCCATTCGAGAGACCAATGGGGACATGAAGATGAAAAACATATGTCCCTCAGCCTTACCTCACTTCCATGGATTGACCACCGAAGACCCTGATACCTTCCTGTTTGAGTTTGTTGTCCTTTGTCGAACTTATGACTATGCCAAGGACGAGAAAAAGTTTAAACTCTTTCCTTCTACCCTCAAGGATGTAGCACTATGCTGGTTCATGGGTTACCTGGAAACAGTATCACCACTTGGGCTCAGATGTAGCAAGCCTTTAACAACAAATACCGGGACTACTGTAGGTCAAAAGAAACAAAGGGAGAGATCTTTTAGATGACCATAGGAAATGATGAGTCTTTAGAAGACTATGAGGAAAGGTTCCAACTTAGTTATAAACGGGCCAGGTGCACACTTGACCCTGAATCTCTGAAGCTGGTTCTGCTCCGAGGAGTCCCTAAAGACCTTCTAGATACCCTCCATTTGCTAGCTGGAGGAGACATCTACCAACTACCTTATGAGGACATAAAGACTGTGTTTGGAAACCATTATAGGGCAGCCCAGAAAAGAGGTAGGGGGAATCCACTTTCAGCTAGTACCACCTTCTCCAAGCATGAGTTTGCTAATCAGATGGAAGACCTCAAAAGTGAGATGAGACAGACCATTGCCATGCAACTTGATACTTTTCGAATCCAACAAAATAAAGAGGAAGCTGAGAGGGCTTTGGCCATTTTCTGTCCCAGATATACAAGGAAGCACCCTAAGAATGAGTGTCCACTACACTCAGTAGAGGTATGTTTCATTTGTGAGGAAGACCACCCCACAAACCAATGCCCAACCTTACCCGGACTTAAAGCCATGTACCAAGGGACTGAGGCAACCACTGAACCACTCTACTTCCTCAACCAAAGGAGGCCACATGGGCCCAGAACTTACTAGCAGGGGATGCAAGGGACATCCCAAGCTTATTATAGCCCCAACCAATCCACTCATATACCTTCTTGGGGTCCCCCTGCTCATCCTTCCTAGTCCGCACCTCCTCTATGGTCTTATCCATCTTAGTACCATACCCAACTTACTGCTCATTTGTTTCACTCACATGTCTAGAAACAACCTCAGTGGAATGCACCTTAGCTGGGGTGGAGGACCCAATACAACTCTCTTCCTGCCACTCTACCTCCACCACCTACTCAACCACAACCATTACCTCCTGCTCCTCCAAGACAACCCCAGATGCCTGCTCAACCAAACCTGAACCCTAACAACAGACAGGCCCAACAGGTATACACTGGGGAGACAACATGCCCTACCTATGCTGTGGAGATCCAAGAGATCAACCTGCAATCTAGGAAGGTCCTTCCAGATCACCAACCTCCTCCCCCGGAGGATGAGGAAGAAAAACAGGAAAGTGAACCCAAAGCCATTCCACCCTTTCCTGAGCGACTAACTGTAACCACACAACCAAACCCAGAGGAGACTGAGCTCCTGGGAGAACTTAAGCAGTTGTGTGTGAAAATACCACTTCTCCAGGCCATAAAAGATGTACCAATATACAACAAATTGATCAAGGAGAAGTGTTTCAGGCACCCAGGCAAGCGCAAGAGAGATGCCCGGACTATCAATGTCATAGGACAACTGTCCGATCTAATGTTGGGGCAAGTAATATGTCCAAAATATTTGGACCCAAGGAGTCCTGTAGTTGACGTCCACACCAATGGCACCATAATCCCCCACACCTTGATTGATCTAGGGGTTGCCATTAATGTGATGACCAGGGACACTATGCTTAAACTCAACCTTCAGAGTTCCTTAAGAAAGACCTCGACAACGTTGCAGTTAGCAGACCGCTCCATCGTGACTCTCGAAGGGATTGTGGAAGATGTCCTGGTCTCCGTTGACTCTTGGGAGTACCCTACAGACTTCTTGGTCCTTCAGCCAAAGGCAAAACTCACTAGATACCCCCTCATTTTGGGAAGGCCTTGGTTAGCCACTGCGGATGCTTACATCAGTTGTCGAGCTGGAAGCATGGCCATCAAGAATGGGCCTATGTCCAAATAGCTAGTCCTATACCCTCCTGCCCAACCTCTTCTAGAACATGACTTACCACTCTAGTTGGAAGAGGGAGATGAGGATGAGGTCTACTCTGCACCATTGTGCATAGTGGAAGCCACCAGGGGAGGCCCTCAAACCGAGGAAGACTTGATTGAGAATTGGATTCAAAATCCACCTCCCAGTGCACTGTCATTAGAGGAGTTGGTGGAAGGTACCCAAGCCAGCGCTTTAGTGGACCTTTGTATGGCTGATTTGACCTCTCCCAGAGTTAAGAATGTGGAATTTGGCCCTGAAAGAACCTTAAAGATCAGCTCATCCCTATCTACCTCCCAAGAGAAGGAGCTGTGTAGCTTATTGAACAATCATTTGGATGCTTTCGCTTGGAGCTATAAGGAGATGAAAGGAGTCCACCCTTCAGTCTTTACCCATCACATTTACATTAAAGAGGATTGTAAACCTGTTAGGCAGCCTTAGAGGAGAATGAATCCAGCCCTTAAAGACATTGTCAAAGAAGAATTGCAAAAGTTGTTGGATGCAAGATTCATCTACTCCATCTCTGATAGTGAGTGGGCCTCACCTCCGGTGCTTGTGCCCAAGAAAAACGGGAAGTGGAGAATCTGTGTAGATTACCGAGAACTTAACAAAGCCACCAAGAAGGACCATTTCCCTTTGCCTTTCATAGATCAGGTGTTGGATGGACTAGCAGGGAAGAAGTTCTTCTCTTTCCTAGATGGGTTTAGCGGGTATAATGAGATCCAAATCAGCCCAGAAGACCAAGATAAGACCACCTTCACTTGTCCATGGGGTACCTTTGCCTACCGGGTCCTTCCCTTTGGGCTATGCAACACTCCTGCCACTTTCCAGAGAGCAGTATTGAGCATATTTGCTGAACTGGTTCCACGATTCGGTGGAAAATCTATATGGATGACTTTACTCCTTATGGGTCCAACTTCCAAGAAGCATTGACTAACCTGGGAAAATTTTTAACCAAGTGTATTAAGATGAACCTATCCCTCAGTTCCGAAAAATGTGAATTCCTGATGACTGAAGGGACCGTGCTAGGTCATACAATTTCTCAGCAAGGATTACAGGTGGATCCTAACAAAATTGCTATCATCCATAAGGTTCCACCTCCTTAGAAAGTAAGAGATGTTCAAATTTTTCTAGGCTTAGTAGGATATTATAGAAGATTCATTAAAGATTTCAGTAAGCTAGCCTCGCCATTGTTTGGCCTCTTAGGGAAAGATGTTGAGTTTAAATGGACTGACGACTGTCAAGGGGCTTTGGATAAATTGAAAGATAAGCTGGTATTCGCCTCGATTTTGAGAGGTCCAAACTGGGCCCTACCTTTCCACATCCACACTGATGCCTCAAACAAAGCCATAGGGGCAGCCTTAGGACAAGTTGAGGAGAAACTACCATATGCCATATATTTTGTCAGCAAAAACATGTCCAAGGCAGAGATGAACTATACTGTAACCGAGAAAGAGTTCCTGGCTGTATTCCATTCCCTAAACAAGTTCAGACACTACATCACTGGTTATCAACCATTCATACACACTGATCATGCTGCGATTAGATATTTAATGAATAAGCCTGATGTAAATGCTCGTATCATTAGATGGTTACTTTTGTTGCAACAATTTGATTTGACTATTGTCGACAAGCCAGGTAGGGAAAATGTTGTTGTTGACTTCCTGTCTAGATTGGATTTGCCTGCAGGTGAAGAAGGGACAGTGGATGACCAGATGCCAGATGAACACCTATTTTCTATGTCAGTACTCTCTCCATGGTTTGCTGATATAGCAAATTACTTGGTCTCAGCACAGTTCCCTCCGCATCTATCCTCAAAGGAGAAGAGCAGAATTGTGAGGAAGAGTGCCTCATTCACTTGGATCGGGGGCAACCTGTTTAAACTTGGCCCAGATTAGATCTTGAGGGTGTTAGGGAGGAGGAAGTCTTTGACATCCTCCTAACCTGTCACGATGGGCCCTGTGGAGGCCACTTTGCAGCAAAAAGGACCACCTTCAAAATTCTAGAGGCAGGCTACTATTGGCTTACTCTTCATCAAGATGTTAGAAGATACATCAGCCAATGTGGCCGATGTCAGAGGATGGGGAAACCGACTCTAAGGGACGAAATGCCCCTCCAACATCAAGTGACCTTCGAGCCATTTGAGAAGTGGGGCATGGATTTTGTGGGTCCTATCAACCCTCCTTCAAAGCAAAGGTCTTACATCATTATGTGCACTGACTTCTTGACAAAGTGGGTAGAAACAAAGGCAATCAAGGCAACGACAGAAGAAAAAGTGGCTTAGTTTTTAAGGGAAAATATCTTCTACAAGTTTGGCAACCCAAGAGAGTTAGTCACTGATCAAGGAAGCTAGTTCACCTCTAACTTGATTGAAGACCTGCTCGCTCATCAAAAGATCAAGCACAAAACTTCCACCCCGTATCACCCACAAGCAAATGGGCAGGTGGAGTTCACTAGTAGAGCGTTGGAGGAGATTTTGACTAAGGTGGTGAGAAACAGCAGAAAGGATTGGGAAGATTGCCTCGTTGAGGCCACCTGGGCCTACAACACCACTTGGAAAACTACAACAGGTTTCACACCTTATGAGTTGGTCTACGGGAAGAAAGCTTTGCTGTCCATAGAGTTTGAGTACAACACATTGAGGATGGCAGCTCAGCTGGACTTAGATCTCAGCCATGCTCAATGAGAAATATTACTGCAGCTAAATTGATTAGATGAACAGAGAATGCAGACCCTCCACTCAAAAGTAGTTCAACTCCAAAGAAAGATATGGCATGACCGGCACCTTAATGAAAAGCAATTCTAGCCAGGAGATTGGGCGTTGCTGTATGACTCAAGATACAAGGATTTCAAAAGGAAGCTGAGGACAAGATGGTTAAGACCATATACAATGGAAAAATGCAAAGATAATGGTTCAGTCCTTATCAGGACCATTGATGAAGAAGCCATCCCCATGCTTGTCAATGGGCATTGATTGAAAATTTACAGGAAACCCCTTTCGAGGTAGGAGTTCATTGAAACTTTGGACAAATCAGTGTTGGTAGTGGAGCAGGGCCCTGCCTCTATTCCACCCACACCTTGATCACCAAAAAAACAAAACAGGAATAAAAAGATCCTTGGGTGAAAACCTCTTCGAGGTGCCCAGGGCAGATAGTTAGGGTGAAAACCTCATGGAGGCACCCCAGTTGTCTCTCGAAAAAATTAAAAATGGAATAAAAAGATCCTTGGGTGAAAACCTCTTTGAGGCACCCAAGGAAGACAATGAGGGTGAAAACCTCATGGAGGTGCCCCAGCTGTCTCTCAAAAAAATAAAAAAATAAAAAGAAAAAAGAAAAAAGGCATAATCCCTGTGAAATAATTACGGGTTGCAGGGGATACATTGCAGGTAAGGAGGGTCGCACAAAACGAGGATAGGGGTCCATACCAGGCTACAGGACATCCCTACAGACACTCCCTCCATGGCCACTCACCTCTCCTAGGATTTGATCACATTCAGGTCGAGATTCCACCTTCTACAGGAAGTTCTGGGCTTTCTATAGGAAGTTCTGGGCTTTCTATAGGAAGTTCTATATTTCTATAGGAAACATCCTGTAGAACCTTCAGGCGAGCCAAAATCTATTTTGGAGAGGAATCTGAAGGTTGGAATTTGCTTGCTGGGCCTACAACCACCCCTGTTTTCATCCATCACTGTATGTCACCCCTGTTTCATCTCTTTACACCTCCGTCACCCACCTGGTTATGTGTTCCTGCACAGTCATACAGGAAACCCTATTTTCCTCAGATTGACAGCAAAAATTTTGAAGTGACAAGTCAGGCAACAAAGTCTCGCACACTCTACCTGTCCAAGCTCCATCTAGACTCTTCATCAACGAATCTTGCCCTTGTCAGCAATATAGCCCTGCTCGTTTAGCCTGCATCCCAGGAGGAGAAGTAGCTACAAGACATCCTACAGGAATCCTATAGCAGCTGATCCCTCTGGAAGACACACTTTGAAGGTAGGGACAACTAAAATCAACAAAGGGAACATGAAAAAAACTCCTCTTGGACATGAAAACATTCTCGACAGTCGAAACCAAACAGAACCTGTGCATGCAGCGTGACAACCAAAGGATTGGGTTCAAAACCATGCATACAAATTCAATAAATGAAAGAATGTGTTATCACTGACAAAATTTCAAAGAAAAAGGGTAAGGGAAGGGTTAATTGATCCTGGACATATTCATGTTGATCTTGGTCGTGTTCATACAATTGGCATTTGATACAATTCTTAGTTTGTGAAAACAAACTCATGGTGGCAAAGATCAGAAATCTTCATCAAAATCAAGTGAGGCAGTTCCTAAATTAAGAAAGGAAAGACACATCAGATGGATTAATAATAGGCTCAGACCCAACATCAAAGTGATGAAGAGGCAAATTGAAGACTTGGAGATTCAGCTAAGTAAGCGTGAAGGACATCCTTAGCTAAAAGGAATCACATAGCAGAGTAAGGCTAAGACCTAATTTTGATAAATTGCTTTTGAAGTCATTTTAAAAGGATGGTGTTTATGTTTTCAGTTTTGAACAACCTCATGGTATATGGGAAAGTCATTTCAATATAAAGAGGCTCAAGATAGTCGAATTTGCAATAAATTGTGTTTTTGAATTTACACAGCAGTTTCATAGTGCGCTACGAAACTGCTGTAGGTGCATATTATGAATTAGTGGACCAATTTTGAGAGACAAAGAGAAATATTTTCAAATGGTAATCTCTGCAAAGGATCGTTTACAAATTTTAAACATTCATCAAGGACAAACAAGTAGAAGAAAGACATCTTTTGAACTCTAAGCTATATGTTATAAAGGTGATCACTATTTCATAACTTGTTTTTACCAGCCAACTTCTAGACGAGGTTCTGAGCAGTTGAAAGCTCATCTATGAAAATTGAAAGAGGTTTTCATTCCTAAGATACTGAAGTAAAAAAACCTCTTCCACTTTATTCAAATCCATTATGATAAGGGAGAAATGAAAGACCAAAGTTGCGCTACGAAACTGCTGTAGGTGCAGTTTTTCACATGGATATTTCTCTGTTTTACACCTGTTTTTCAAAGACACATTCTGGGCGGTAGGGAAGGTTTTTCAAAAACCCAAGAGAGGATTTTGTTCAGAATGGATTGTTTCACAAAAGCCTCCTTCATTTTTTCTAAATACGTTTTTTGTGAGAAGTTATGAGCTCTGTCCCAAGAGCCAGTTTTCAGCCAGAACAGAGCAAGGGACAGTCTCCTAGTTTCTAGGAACATCAAGGATCGAGTCTGGACAGCTGGAGAAGTATTGTAAAAAACCAAGAGAGGTTTTTGTTCTAGACATAATGGAATACAAAAACCTCGTTCAGTTTTGAAAAATTTGTCATGGTTATGGAGATAAAGGCTCTGTCCCACGTGCCATTTTCAGGGATCCTAAACCTAAAAACAGGGAAACATTTTCCCTAATTTCTAGGGTTTGTCTTCAGCAGTCAGATGACCACGTGGGAGGCTTCATCAAATTCGACTTCTTGAGGTTGCAAGTTGTCAAATAATGCTTTAAATTATTAGATAAGGTTGTTGTAATCATGATAAGGAGTTACACTCCTAGTTGTATTAGGTCACTAGCACTCCTAGTTAACAACTAGTTCTAATTAATGGTTTGTTTTATGGTTAGAATAGGTGTCACTGATGACAAATTCGAATTCTCTTGATCATTGATGATGGAATCCTAATTTTAAATGCTTTATATAGAGCAAGAGGTCGAATTAGCAAAGGGTTGGAGACTTTTTGGCTCAGCTGCTGCTTTATGCAGAGAGGTTTTCTTGAACAGATCTGAGTTCTCATGGAGTTAATCCTTTCTTGATCTATATGTTATTTTGATAACCTGCAGTAGATCTTATTGTTAATACTTAGAATTCATAACCCTATGCTCTGAATTCCTTTAACAATAAGATGACTGTGTTTTATATTTGAACCACCAGCACTAGATTACATTGTTATTGTTCAGAATTCACAACCATGTGCTCTGATTTCTTTTAGTGATGGAATGATTGTGTTGAGAAATAGATCTCATTTGGTATTACTTAGAATTCATAATCTTATGCTCTGACTTCCTTTAGTAATGAGATGAATGTGTCTTTCCATAATCTTGTGAGTAAATCACCATTGAACTATCAGCAGTAGATTTCATTACTATTACTCAGAATTCATAATCCTATGCTCTGACTTCCTTTAGTAATGGAA
>APFE031072505.1:0-11298 GCA_000404065.3 Pinus taeda
TTTGTCTCTGGCTACAACTCTGAAACTGGTGTGGCAGGTTGTGGCTCAGGCTCGCTTGATGTGGCTTTGAAGCTTGTAGATGACCATCATTTCCCCCCCTGTCAGATACAAGGTGAGAAAATGGAGAAAACTCAACTGCAAGACTGTTCAATATTCTGGAACAAGTTCTGACATGTGTTTGAAATATCTTCTTGGTTGTTGATGCCCATTGCCAAGAAGCGATCCATCCTAGATGAATCTTTGTTCTTGCAGGACGATTGTTTTGAAGCATCTGTGAGAAGAATGGCTGGTTTTATGGAAGTGCTTACATGGATGAAGATCAAAACAACGATCTTTCAGATGGCCAACTCGATCACAGTGTTGGAATTTCACGATCTGTTGTTGTTGTTGCTGTTGTGGAAGAGGAGCAGAGTCTGGAACAACTGAAGCTGAACTGTCATGAGGAGCAGGTGAACTATCATAAATGAAACCAACACTTTGAAACTGAATGGGCTTGGCATAGTCTGGAATATGAAAGGACAAGTCCTTGTCATATCCAAGACCAGTTCTATGCTTGTTGTGGACAAGCTGTTCCCAAGGTCTGATGATGGGCTTGGGAATTGCAGATTGAGTTTCTGCATCTGCATGAACAGGAACATTATTGAATTGCTATTTATGGGAGTCTGTTTCAATCTTCTGAATAGAAACAGGTTCAGAAAGATGACTCCATTGCTGTAGTTCTTCTTGCTGAAGCCTTGTCTCCAGCTGCAAAAACTCAATGTTCTCATGTGCATTTTGCAGAGAGGTTTGGATGTCAAAGAGAGTTTCTTTGTTAACTTTGACCATCTCATCAACAGTGGAATGAATTAGGATATTCAATAACTTTAATGCATCTTCAAGTCTGGCCATTTTTCTTCAATGTCACTTAAAAACACAACTGAGGCAACAACAACTTCTTGATATGATAAAATAATGTAGAGAATGGAAATGTCAGGCCGACAGTCCTTCGAACTTGAGCAAAATTATTTCTCTCTGCTCTGCCTTTATTTCGTGTGGTTTGATTGTAGAATTTCCCTTACACCCGTAAGGAGATAAAACTATAAAAAAGAGAAAATTACTAGAATAATACGAGAAAGGAATGTGGAGAATAAAAATGTCTGGCAATGATAAAAGGCTGAAAGTCCTTCGAACTTGAGCAAAATTATTTCTGTCTCTGCTCCTCAATTTCCAGCTAATGACATATCTTCTAGCTGATTCTAACAATCTTATTGAATGATCTCTTCATATAACAAATCGCAATGAGAGTACAAAAGGACGTGCATACTTGCCTGATTCCGGAGAACAATCGTGTCCGCAAGATTCGACCATTGGCGTCTTCTGCAACGAATTCGGTTTATTGAAGGAATCATTCATTGACTGGGCGAGGATGAAATGAATGAATATTCTATTTCGGCAGGACCCCACGGAGATGGCATTTACAGTAGACCTTCGCTGAAGATAGTTGTCAGCTCCAAATTTGTCATGAAAAAAGAACTGCTAAGGATGCAGAGGTACAGGGGGCAACAATACAGTCATCTCTACTATTTCCGTCTTCACAAGTTCCGAGAGATTCTAAACCCTCTTATTAAAAAACAGTGGCCAAACTTGCCATTGTGTACTATTTTAGGACTTGAAGATGGTAAAGAATGTATTATAGTCGGAACTATGTACAAACAAATGCAACTTAGGCCTTCAATTCTGGATGAATACTCAAAGGAGAGAACTGTTACCCCGCATCTCCAGCAGTGTCTGAATTTTGTTCAAAATATAGGTCTCCACTACAAAGATTGTGCACGATTGTTGAGGAATCTATTCAGAAGATCAATACGACTTTTTCTCTTTGATTTCTTTAGCTGTGGACGAGCTATCATGTTGTCTCGGGCATGACAACCTAATTATTTGCTGGGCATCATGGAGGATTTGTGCCAAAATCACAGATGACACTGGCCACTCCCGTTGAACCAAAGCTCAGCCCTCAGAGTTGGCTACTTATTGTCATCCATTCATTCATTAAATAAAAGCAATCAACTCTAATCCCCGCCATGAAAATTGACAGAAACATTAGAAAATGAACGATCATTCATAGCAAAGGATCACAATAATTCATATATTGACATTTCAGCTCACGGACAAATTTATTTATGAGATAATATATCTGAGCGATTTTCTTATATCGTTTGTCTTGTGTAAAAGAAATCCATGGCGCAGTTCAGATGCAACAAGGTCGAGTGTAGAACGGCGAGGAGGGCCATATTCCTGTATCGAGAACACGCATGATAACACCATGGGCATAATGTGACAGTGGTCATATCCCATGACTAGAGCTCAAACCCAGAAAATCGGGGCTTCTAGTAGTATGGAGTTGATAAACAGAGTCAAGAAATACAACCAAGCATCCATCCGTATTCTCCATAGCTTGAGCGTCAAGCAGGTCAACTTGGAAGCAAATCTTGGAAGCAAAGCCATGAGTTATGCATACAACATCGCAGTCGCATCAGAATTGAATTGAGAGAGCTCATCAATGCAACCAAAGGGAGCTCAAATGTCTTCACGACAACAAGATTTTTCACAGTATTTCCATTTCGTCCATTACACAAAGCCAAGTTTCTGAATAATTGGCCACTCGATTAAAAGCAAGTGGTAAAAGTCCACTTGTGCCAAATGAATATGACGCGAATGAATATTTGAATTCGAAACGATGGAAATTTGATATACAACTATTAAATAATATACTTATTTCGATCCAACTGTGAATATATGTTGCCCAGGCTTGTTCGTTGTCAAACCTCCTGAACCTGCATCTTCAAGCATGTCAGAGAGCATTTCTTCTTCAGGCAGGGAGCGTTTCTTCTTCAGATGTTTTTGTTAGCACCGTTTCAGTAATGTCAGAATATCTTTTAATAATGAGGTGCAGTGCAGGTGTGGTAGAGGCAGCGTTTCCTTCAGAAATTAGGTATGCAGCTTCAGGTAGGCAAGAAGGGGTTCTTCAGGTAATGAAGACTGGGCCAGCATTATTCAAGGCAACTCAGATCAGTTGCTCAGGGAAAACAAGCCACTCATCATGGCTCTGATACCATGTTAAACAGACATGGTCAGGGAGAACAAATAGGAAAACAATAGGAAAGATAAATCATTCAGTACAATTTTTATTCACAAAAGATGTACATTTATAGTACAATATGGTGACCATTGGGATTCACATCCCAAGGTCTCTTGGACTGCTTTGTCCATTTGGCTTCCACGCTAACCCTTTAGGATTAGGTGTCCAACATGAATGAATGAGTCAATGTCGAACATGTCACGGAATCCTTTGATTGAAGGTCAATGATGTAAACTGTCGTCAAAGGCGAGAAACCTGCCATTGAAGCATGCAGATTCTAAGGTACTTAAGATTTCTAGATCATCTTTCTAGATAATGAGTTGGAGTTGATAGAAAGCAATCCGTCATAGGCAAGCCCATAACACGAAATCATAGATCAAGTCCGAAGAAATATATTTAGCAAGAAATAACTTAGGGGTGGTCAATGATGGATGACAAATATTTTGCAGGTGAATGGTTTATTTGCACAGACCTCTTGAACACGTAATGACACAGCAGATGGCTTGGTGACAGTTGACCCAAAGTTAATTCCCGGAAACCGGCGGAAGACTTTCAAAGTAGTTTGGTTAACTATTAGGTAAAGGATTTCCCAAACCAGGTGGATAAAAGTGTCGTGTTCAAGAGTGATGGAATGTTTTTTTCAAACACAGAGTACAACAAACAGGTTCATTTTTCTCCTTTTCCCCCACCATTTCTGGCAAGTACCTCTTTATTTTTGACAAGCTTGAGGAGGATAACATTTGCTTAGTTATAGGCTCATCCTTCGGATGAGTCCAACTTAGTTTAGATTAAAACCCTAAGAAGGAGTGGTCTGTTCTTGTTTGTAATTGAACAGGTCCTTTACTGTGAAATTTTGACGAGTCCAGTATAGGACAAACTCAGTGTTTTTCAATTTTAGGGAGTCGGAAGAAAAACTTAAGAAAACTCCACGGTTGTCCTTTTTCATAAATTTGTGTCCCCCAAGCACGAAAAAGTATATTATAATACTTGAGAGAACCGCTTGATCATTATGACCAAGGAGTACTTTTCATGATTAGTGCCTTCAATCTGAAAAAGTAAAAAAAGTGATCGAAAACACGTCGTTTTATTACTAATATCAAACTTGAAACAACAAAATTTTGGCAACCTTTTCATGTTTGTATGGTCGGAAAAGAGTTGTAAAGGACCATCTTTTTAATTATATTTTAATGAGTCTACAAAGAAGCACTCGACAATCTTTTCATTTTTTACGAGTCCGAAAAGAGCTTAAAGAGGACTCCTATGTGTTTTTTGTTGAAAATGATTAATTGCATCTAAATCCCCAATATTCTGCACAAAAACTGCAAACATTACTCATATCTATTTTAAAATAATAAAAATGCACCAAAATGACCTTTTCAAAGTAATAAATAAATAAATTTTAATTTATTTATTCAAAAAATCTTATAAAAAGGGCTTTTACAAGTTCACTTTTCCCATTTCCCATTGGAGTAAAAAGTAAGAGCTTTTGGTAAAAAAATTCTTGTAGAGGAATTGATCGTGGAAGGGGAACTGGATACCAGTGTTATAGATGCCACAAGTGGGGGCACCGCTCTTTCGAGTGCCCAGAAATAGATACAACTGGACAGCGAGGCGCATATGTGGTGCAGCCAGAGGAAGCAACAACACCTCCTCAAGAGGCAGAAAATGCCCCAGAGACAGGAGAAGCTTTAGTGCTACATAAGGTGTTGGTGAAGCCAGTTGATGACAGTATTGAACAGACGCAACAGAAAGCTCTGTTCAGAACAATTTGTAAGTCGCAAGGTAAGTGCAGTAAAATGATAATTGACAGCGGAAGTACTGACAATTTAGTGTCAGTCGAGATCGTGGAGAAGTTAGGACTGAAATATCTGAAACACCCCACTCCATATCGAGTTTCGTGGTTACAAAAAGGACACTAGTTGCTGGTGGATGAACAGAGTGAAGTGGAATTCTAGATAGGACGTTACAAAGACAAAATTATTTGCGACATTATGCCAATGGACATGTGGCACATTTTGTTGGGCAGACCTTGGCAGTATGACAGAAAAGTGACACATGATGGGGTATTGAATTGTTATAAGTTTGAAAAAGATGGGGTTAAGCATACCCTTGTGCCTATCAGAGAGGAGAAAGAGCAAGTTGAAGGAAATGAACCAAAGGCGTTACTTATGAACGGAAACAATTTTTGAAACAAGTTGAAAATAGTGAGATGAATTTTGTTTTAGTAAGAAAGACTAGGACAGTTTTGTTACACACAGAAATCACAGATTTTCCTATAGAAATACAGCAGATGTTGGAAGAGTTTGCAGATATAGTAGTAGACGACTTGCTGGATAAGTTACCTCCCAAGCGGAGCATTAGTCACCACAATGATTTCATACCAGGAGCCAGCTTACCGAATAAGGCAGCTTACAGAATGAGCCCCAAGGATAATGAAGAAATCAGAAAATAGGTGCAGGAGCTATTGGATAAAGGATTGATCAGAGAAAGTTTGAGCCCATGTGTTGTACCAATAGTTCTCGCCCCCAAAAAGGGAGGAGAATGGCGGATGTGCACTGATTCCAGGGCCATCAATAAAATCACCATATGGTACAGATTTCCGTTACCGCGCATGGATGATATGATGGACTGTTTGAGTGGGGCAGCTTACTTTTCTAAGATAGATTTAAAAAGTGGATATCACCAGATTCGGATACGTGAAGGAGATGAATGGAAGACAGCTTTTAAAACAAATGAGGGCTTATATGAATGGCTGGTTATGCCGTTCGGGTTGAGCAATGTGCCCAACACCTTCATGAGACTCATGAATGATACGCTAAAGGAATATATAGGGAAATTTGTAATTGTTTATTTGGATGACATACTAATTTTCAGTAGGACACGAGAAGAACACCTCCGACATGTGCGTAAAGTGTTAGAGAAACTACAACAGAACAAGTTATTGATCAATCTGAAGAAAGGTACATTTTTGCAAAGAGAACTAATTTATCTGGGGTTTGTGATAGCAGAGAACGAATTAAAGATGGATCCGGACAAAGTGGCAGTGATCGTGAATTGGCAGTCACCGAAGAATTTGTTCGAGGTATGAAGTTTTCACGGATTAGAAAGTTTTTATAGAAAGTTTATTAGAGATTTTAGCAGAATCTATGCTCCTATGTTAGAGACCATCAAAAAGGCCAGCCAACCTTTTCGATGGACAGAAGCAGCAGAAAAGAGCTTTCAGCTATTGAAGAGGAAAATAACAAAAAGACCGATACTCAGGCTACCGGATTTTCAAAAACTATTTCAGGGACGTTGTGATGCTAGTGGAACAGAAACTGGGGTTGTACTCAGTCAGGAGGAAAGACCAGTGGCATTCTTCAGTGAAAAACTAAATGAGAGTACGCAGAAGTACTCCTCATACGATAAGGAATTCTACGCAGTAGTACAGGCGCTAAGACACTGGAGGCATTACTTGTTGGGAAACGAGTTCGTGCTGTTCTCAGATAATTCTGCATTACAGTATGTAATGCAACAGCATAAACTTAATCATAAGCATGCCAAATGGGTGGAGTACTTACAGAGTTTTAATTTTGTACTGAAGCATATCAGTGGGCAAGCGAACAAGGTAGCCGACGCATTGAGCAGGAAAACGTAGAAAGGGTATGACTCGGTAATGGTGGTAGTAGATCGTTTCTCGAAAATCGCACATTTTGTACCTTGTCGGAAAACTAGTGATGCCACTTATGTGGCCCACCTGTTTTTTAACGAGATTGTCCGATTACACGGGTTACCAACAACCATCCTATCAGATAGAGACGTAAAGTTCATGGGACATTTTTGGCGTACCTTATGGAAAAATATGAACACCCAATTAAGCTACAGTTCTGCTTACCATCCGCAGACCGATGGGCAGACAGAAGTTGTGAACAAAAGTCTAGGAAATCTGTTACGCAGCTTAGTCGGAGAAAATTCTAGAATGTGGGACCGAGTGCTGGCACAAGCAGAATTTGCTTACAACGATTCGTCGAATCGTAGCATGGGTCTCAGTCCCTTCCAGATTCTTTATTGTATGCATCCTCGAGGAGTGCATGAGCTTCGGGATCTTGGTTTACAGGAACGATGGAGTGCGGATGGCAAAGATTTTACAAATGCGATGCGAGATTTACATGAACAGGTAAAGGCAAAGTTACAGGACTGCAGCTTGAAGTATAAGGAATACACAGATTTGAACAGGAGAGAAGTTCATTTTGAGGTAGGGGATGATGTTCTCGTACACTTACGCAAGGAGTGATTTCCTAAAGGTACGTATAACAAACTGAAATACAAGAAAATAGGACCTTGCAATATCTTGTAGAAGTTTTCAGCAAATGCCTACGAAATCCAGCTACCACCTAGAGTAGGCATATCACCTATCTTCAATGTGGTAGATTTGTTTCCATATTCAGGCGAACTATTGGAAGGAAGGAAGGATGAACCCGGACAATCCACACGGAACACCCAGGAAGACAGAGATAGTTGGAAGAAACAGATGCCTTATGTCCAACCTCCTGAGATCGAACGCATCCTCGAAACTCAGGTAGTTAGGCATACTCGGTGGAAAAATGATTTTCAGTACCTGGTCAAGTGGAAGAACCGTCCAATTGAGGACAGCTCATGGCTTGATGCCAGGCATATTGAACGAACAGGGACGTCAGTGGAGGAGTTCATGAACAGGAGTCATTATCTTTTCTCACCCTGGGATCCTGATGCAGGAGCATCTAGCTCACAGTGACGAGGCAGAAAGACTCCAACCAGGTTCACGAACGGGACATTGAATTGTTAAGTTCTGCTCAAGATAATTTTTCTTTTTACTTTATTTTACAAATCAGCAACAGTTAGATGGTTTACTTTTCCAGTTAGGATTTCTGTTAGTTTCATTGTCGATTTAAGGGTAGTTTCTGTAATTAGGAAAAATAACTCTTAACTGCTTTTACAAGTCTTAAAATATTCAAACAATTATGGTTACAAATAGGAACAGAATTGTGTAACTGTCTTTGTAACAGAAAGAAACAAATTGGAAGACTTAACTAAAGACAGAGGCTATAAAAGCAGAAGATACATGTAAAGAAGGGGTCTTTTTTCAGAGTAGATAACAAGTTGAGTAATTGAAGAACAGAATTATCAAAGCATTCAAAAGTACTTGACAATTACTGTCCATCTGTATTAACTCCTAAATTATTGATCTGATCTCTCATACATAATTAACAAGATTTTCTATTTCTGTAAACCAAATGTAACATTATGATTGCTGTACAAAAATGAACTGTATTCGAAATTGTCACTAAACAAGCACATAGAGATCTAGTTGAAGAAGCACAGTTACGAAATCGAGACCAACAAGGAAAGTAAAGAGTCCAGTCAAAGAACGAAACACAGCGACGTAATACAATCATAAGCGAAGGCTACATGTACCATAACTCATTTCCTTTTCCTTTTCATAAGAAAACAATTTACATTTGTATTGCCCATAAACATTACGGCATAGTCCAAAACGAAAGAGTCGAGGTCCCTTAAAGATTACAGACACTGTTACAGTCAAAACCGGATCAAGACTTGCTCAGCCACTATCAACAGACAACGAAAAAAAAAACAAAACCCTCGTTACGGTTTGATTACAGACACAAGACCAGGGTTTGTTGAAACCGCATTGCAGCTTAGTGAATTCATACCAGACAAATGAACGTGGAGAGGAATCCCACCAAACATAAACAATAAAACAACAAGTGAGCCATACACTAAACAGAGACCTCGAGATAGACGAGCAATACAGGTTCTAGGCCTACCCATTATTTTTATGCCATCGAACATTCTTAAGGACAGAGACGTGCGCCCTCCAGGCCACCATATAAGACCTGCAACCAAACAAGCAAAAGTGCGTTGGAGTTTAATAGAACCAGAAGGGATGAAACCCTTGACAGAAAAATGAAACCAGTATTATAAAAATTAAAGGGAAAAGGGAACGAAATCCTCAACTGGAGGCAGCGTGAGGAGAAACCAGAAATTCAAACCGGAGAACACCATAGTGAACTGGAGACCAGAGGAACAGTTGGGTTTAGACCCAGAACAAAAAAGGAGCAAACACTGAATCAGAGAACGAGCCTTTACCTGTAGCATAGGTTGAACGAATGTTGCCATTGTTCCTGTCCGAGCAGCATAACATACCCAGCAGTTCATAATCCAAGAATCATTATCAAGACATATACGAAAGCCAAAGACCAGAAGACTAACAGCACGCACAGGAATGGAATAACAGAAGCCGAAGACCAGTGTTAAAGCAACCCAAATCTGAACCAAACTTCTCTACAGGCAACCAATAGTTACAGCAAATACGACCAGGACAAGAACTTGAACTCATTCAGTTAAAACAAAGTAACAGAGTGGGAAAACAACTTACCACAGTTTGCAGAGAAAACCCTGAGCCGAATACATTTGATGCATACAGGCAGACAAACTATCAAATGCGTAGAGGAAGCCTCCATCCACAACCAGAACAAGCATAAGATCAACCCACAGTCGTGAAACTATGACTCAGAACCAGCAGACACCAAATACAATACTCTTGACATCCTTTCATCACGCAGAGCTTGAAACCCTCGGAACAATGACAAGAATGACGAAGAACAATCGAGAAGTCAATTAAGGGTTACGGAAATATTGGTTACCAAGGCGAAAGGACTGAACATTTACTCCTGTAGTTAATGCCTATCTACCAACTACTGAACGCGGGAAAGACAAACACCATATACCATTGCCACGTAAGCATCCAAGTGTCAAGTTGAAAGCGTAAAAGGTTACGGCAAGTGCGCTGGGTTCCATCAGATTGGTATCAGAGCTTATTGAGTTGAAAATATTTGGGAGAAATGGATATAGGCAGACAAGGACGAGGCAGAGGTGCCCGTAGGATGGCAGATGAGGCGTTGAGAGAAGAACTCAGAATTCTTACTGCTCAATTAGAAGCAGTAGAGGCAGGAAGAAGGAGAGATCCAGAGTTAGGTGATGTGAGTGACGAAGAAGTGGAAGCACCAGCAGATGGGGCTGAAGGTGAATCACCAGAAGTGAGATTGTTGAAGTCTGTATTATTGTCAAATAGTAAACCAAAACTAGAATTACCAACCTATGATGGCAGTTTATCGATTGATGTAGTATTAGATTGGATTAGCGAGATGGACAAGTACTTTGAATGCGAAGAAATTAGTGAAGACCGTAGGGTCAAGTTTGCAGCAACAAAGCTGAAAGGACACGCAACCCTGTGGTGGGACAGTGTCCAGAATGAGAGGAAGAGGTTCAACAAGCCTCTGATAAAGACCTGGGCAAGGATGGTAGCTAAATTGAAGGGCAGATTTCTGCCAAGAGATTATCAAATTGCGTTACATAGGCAAGTTCAGAACTTCAGACAGAGAGTTTTGACGGTGAAAGAATATACAGAGGAATTTTATCGAGTAAACTTGCGAGCAGGATATACAGAGGATACAGCAGAGAGGACAGCCAGATATGTGAATGGGCTGAGGATGGAAATTTTAGATGAAATAAGTATTTTGTCTCCCAACAATATGAAGGAGGCATATCAGAGTGCAGTTAAAGCAGAGGAAAAGCTTAACTGAAGACAGAATGCCCGAAGAGGATGTGGGTCTAACAGAGGAAGAGGCCAGTCCTATGGTAGGGGCCGAACTGCCAGCAACAGCGAAGAAGCCAACAGTTCGAGGACTTCGGGAATAGCAGAAAAAGGAGATGGAACGAGGTGTGGCAGATCGTTTCAACGCGGTAGAGGAACTGGTCATGGAAGGGGAACTGGATACCAGTGTTATAGATGCCACAAGTGGGGGCACCGCTCTTTCGAGTGCCCAGAAACAGATACAACTAGACAGCGAGGCGCATATGTGGCGCAGCCAGAGGAAGCAGCAACACCTCCTCAAGAGGTAGAAAATGCCCCAGAGACAGGAGAAGCTTTAGTGCTGCATAAGGTGTTGGTGAAGCCAGTTGATGATAGTATTGAACAGACACAACAGAAAGCTCTATTCAGAACAGTTTTTAAGTCACAAGGTAAGTGTTGTAAAATGATAATTGACAGCAGAAGTACTAACAATTTAGTGTCAGTCGAGATGGTGGAGAAGTTAGGACTGAAACGTCTGAAACACCCCACTCCATATCGAGTTTCGTGG
>APFE031072534.1:0-20767 GCA_000404065.3 Pinus taeda
TATGTTTGAAATATTAATTCAAAAAGAGCTAATAGATTTTGAAACAAAAATGATATTTTCACATTTAAATGTGACCAAATTGAAATCAATGTTTTCAAATTTAATTTCAGTTTAATATTGATTTATAAATTTCTAAGTAAAAATAAGTTTAGTTCATCAAAGTCAAATTAGTATTTTCATTTTTTTTTGCTTATCTTTTGGTGTTTACTTTAAGGTAAATTATTTTGGACATTTTGTAACATAGTAGTTGATATAGTAATATTTTAAATTCAATACCTCTCAAACCAAATTAGAGAGATAGAGAACATGCCAATGAATATATATTAAAATTTTCCAAATTTAAAGTGTTTAGGAGCATGGATAATTATGTCACTTAAAATACCGTGCACCACTAATGATGTTTTCTCCTACTAGTGTCTACAAGTTCAAAAACATTATGTCACAATGTTATTATCATCACTTATAGCTTGCATAGTCATAGTGATTACTACCTAAGTTTCCAAGTTTGAGTCAATGGTTGCATATATTTTTTTAAATGTATATCTCCAATGTTTATGATATTCAAAGAATGTTCAATTCTTTAAATCTTTTGAATTATTGGACTATCAATTTATTTTTTCTTATAAAAAATTAAATGTTTCTCTCATTTATATTCAATACTCAAACATATAAATAAAAAAATATGCCAAATAATAAAAATAAATGCATTGAAAATCTAAAAATCGTTTTAAAGAGAAACAAAAAACTATCATAATAAATTATTTCATGACATAAATAAATTATTTAAGTGATTATCTTTATTTACATTTTCTACGGAAAATAATGTAAAAGGAAAAAAAATCTTCTTTTGACCTATCCGTAAAAATCTGCAACAAGTCTTGCAAATAACATTAAAAAACATTTTGAGTGGAGCGATCCTATGCAAGGCGATTTAGGGTTTTGGTTACCCTCCCTCTGGGCTCTGCGCAGACTACCACGGTAGATCTGCAAAGCTCTACCATCTGCTCTCTGTCGTCTGGAGCTTAGCTATCCGTAGCAGAGACACCCGCGCCATTGTAAGCCGTCACCATGACGCCCGTGAAGGGGGGGCCTCTGCCCCTCCCCCAAACCCCGCCGATTCTCGACAGAAAGGAATAGCGAACGACTCAGACCCAAATCATAATGACATTTCACAGGAAAGGAAGCACGACAAGGACGACTGCGCAAATCAGGAAGAGGGTTCCACAGTCAGATCAGCCACCTGCAAACTGGTCGCTGCCACAATGCCCACAGTGGAATTTCCCAGCCACAGAATAAACGCCCGAATCCAATACATGCGAGACCATGCTCTTATTGGCAAGTTTATAGGGATCTGGCCTACGGAAAGGGCTCTCAGTAGCTGGATCAACACGAAATGGGCACCTAAAGGCCACATCTCCCTGCACATCGGACCCAAAGGCTTTTTCACCGTGGTCTTCAACTGCCTGGAAGACCGCAACAGAGTTGTTGATGGCGGACCTTATTTCTTCAACGCTACAGGCCTGTACCTGAGAGGTTGGATCGAAAGATTCAACCCAGACAAGGAGGACCTCAGCTATGCGCCAGTCTGGATCAGGCTCTACTCGCTCCCATGGGAATATTGGGAAGAATCATCTCTGAAGGAAATCGGAAACAAGCTAGGAGAGTTCATCAAAGTGGTGGAAGACACCAAGTTTTGCAAATTTACGTCCTATGCGTGCATCTGTGTCTACATGGATCTCAAACAGCCCCTGCCAGACAAGGTAAGATTCTGACACGAAGACTCTGAATGGATTCAAATGATTGACTATGAGCATGTTCCATTTAGATGCCGGAAATGCCACCAACTCGGGCATCTATTCAGGGATTGTCCTCTCAATAAAACCACAGCTGATAGCACCCAGGCAGACAAGAATGAAACAAATGGTTTCAAAAAGGTGGTCAATCGCAGAAGAGGCAGCAAAAAACCCTCAGCCAATGAAAAAACCGATCTGGCTAACAAAACTAAAACGCCCAACTCCAATAGCTTCGAAGCCCTAGTGAATCTGGAAGCGCAAGATCAAGAACAGGAAATGCAGAAGCTCAAAACCCTAGTTCGGGAGCTCTCAGAAGGCCCTCCTCCTCAGACTCAAGACCCTCTACCTGATAAAAGCCAAATAACTCATCCAGATCCTCATGCAGATGGCCTCCAGGCAATGGAAACTGAGATCCCAAAATCAAGCAAAAAACAAGCCAAAGAAGTAGAAGCAGGTCCTCCAGAAACAGAGCTAATGGAAGAAGACTCTGAGAATGTGGATATAGGTGATCTAGACATACTCACCTTGGAACTAGCTTGTAAAACCGGGAACTTCGATAAGATACCTGAAAGGCAACTAGACAAACTGGAAGAAGTTCTGCAAAAAGCGCACAAGAAACATTCACTTGGGGTTCAAATCGGAAGCCAATGGGATGGTAAATTCATCATAAAAGACAGCAAAAAAAGAGGTCGGAAAACTACCCTGGAAAAAACCATCAAGATAGGAGAAGTGCTCGTAGAATCAGGTCGATATCCGAAGCTGACCAAGTTCTAAAACATCCACCCCCACCCTTCTCAATGAAGCTAATCTCCTGGAACATAAGAGGGCTCAACAGCCCCAAGAAAGGTAGACTCTTAAAAAACATGCTCATGCAGGAGAAACCAAACATTCTCTTTGTGCAAGAAACCAAGTGTAACATGACATTTCTGGCAAAAATAGTAGTAAAAGTCTGGCCAGGAGGGCAAATCTCAACAGCAGATGCGCGAGGCGCTTCGGGAGGCCTAGCAATCCTCTGGGACTCCAGAATCATACAGCTTAATAACATTCATGCCAACAAGCATTTCATACAAGCAACATTTCATTTGCTTGGTACCAATACTCATGGTCACATTACCAATGTTTACTTCCCGCAAGATCCTCAGCTAAAAGCAGAAGTTCTGGACCACCTAACAGCACTCAACTCTAACAGGCAATACCCTCTCTGGATAGCAGGTGGGGACTTCAATATGATAACAAGAACTGAAGAAAAGCAAGGGGGAAGGGACATTGGCATCCGTGATGGGCAACTCCTCAAAGACTTTGTGAGATCGAACTGGTTAATCGATCTCCCTTCAAACAATGGCATTTTCACATGGACCAACAAAAGGGAGGGCATCCATCAAATAGCCTCCAGGTTAGATCGCTTCCTCATTTCTGACAATGCTCCTTATCTAGGCGGGGACATAATCTCTTCCATACTACCTATATCAAGCTCGTATCATTGGCCTATTGAACTTCAATGGCAGAGGCCAGGTAACACTAATAAACGCCCCTTTTGATTTGAATCTTTTTGGCTTACTCACCCCGATTTCAGGGATTTTGTCAGAAAATCCTGGATCAAATACCAACCCTCAGAAAAATCTAAAATGGCTCGATTCCAAAAGAAACTTCAATCACTTAAAAAAGAAATCAAACAATGGAATCAGAAAATATTTGGTAACATCTTCACAGCTCAAGCTACGCTCAATCAGGAAATGAAGCAAATTCAGAACCGGATCATGGCTGAAGGCCGTACTACGGCCCTAACTCAACAGGAACAAAGGATAGAAGATCAATTACAAAGCAGAGCCCAATAGGAGGAAATCCTATGGAGGCAGAGGTCTCGCATTAAATGGTTAAAGGAAGGAGATAAGAATACTAAGTTCTTCCACAACACCACTGTTCAGCGTAGAATGCACAATCTGATCTCCCACATCCAAAATGAGCAAGGAGAACGAGTGGAAACACATGAAGGAATCGAAGAAAATCTTCTCCGCTACTTTCAGAAAGCTCATTAGGAACCAAATGTGGACAGGCTCCCAGCGATTGAAAAAATTCTTCCCCACATTCCCAAACTTATTACTCCTGAGCACAATCACCTCCTCCTCCAACCAATCCAGCTTCACGAGGTGGATCTGGCAGTCAAGAACTTAAAATAAGGGAAAGCCCCTGGGCCAGATGGCTTTAGTTCGGATTTTTTCCATCACTTCTAGGATCTGATTCAAATAGAAGTTTGGAAACTGGTCGAGGAATCAAGGGCTTTACGTTGGATGTATCCAGGGTTGAATGTCACATTTCTAGCCCTCATCCCCAAGACTGCGGAAGCCAACAAGCCCGAAAAGTATCGTCCTATAGCTCTCTGTAACATCACTTATAAAATTGTCTCAAAAGTCATAGCCAATCGGTTGAATCCTTTACTACCTCTCCTCATCTCTCCAGAGCAATCAGGCTACGTCGAAGGGCGCCAAATCACAGATGGAATCATCCTTACTCATGAGATCCTGCACTCTCTGAAGCAAACCAAAAAGCCAGGTATGCTGCTCAAAATAGATCTATCAAAGGCTTTCGACAGTATAAGTTGGCTCTATATTCAAAAAATTTTAAATGCTTTTGGTTTCGATCCCTCTTGGACTAGATGGATCATCAATCTCCTCTCATCCTCCTTTTTCTCCATCCTGATCAATGGCATCCCCTCTGATACTTTCCGTCCCTCTAGAGGCATTAGGCAAGGAGACCCGCTCTCTCCCTTTCTATTTGTCATAGTTGCTGAAGGTCTTGGTCGCATCCTTAAATCCGCAGCCCTCTCTCATAATCTGAAAGGTATCTCCTTCAATAACTCCCCAGCCTTCACCCATCAGCAATTCATGGATGACAACATGCTCTTTGGTCACCCCTCCGTCCAAGAAGCTCGAATCCTCAGAGATCTTCTGTCTATCTTTTCAGATGCCACAGGTGCTCTCATTAACTGAATCAAGTCCCAAATCTTCTTCTTCAATACCCCTGTAACTACCCAAAATTCTATAGCCAGGATCCTGGGTTTTACTATTGCTAAACTCCCCTCCAAATACCTTGGTGCTCCCATGATCGCATCAACTCTCAAACACGCCACTTGGACTGATCTCTTGGACAATTTTGATGCCAAGCTCTCCCTCTGGACCCATCGAGCCCTGAATATGGCAAGTAGAGTTATTCTCATCAAATCTATTTTACAATCTTTACCTCTTTACCTGTTTACCCTCTTAGCAGCTCCAAAATGGGTCATAAAAGCCATAAGAAATCTCCAACGCAATTTCCTTTGGGGCAGCTCTGGCAAAAATCGCAAATGGGCTTTGGTTAAATGGGACAAGGTCTGTCTTCCCAAGATGTCAGGAGGCATCGGAATCCGAGATCCAGCACTCAGTAACACGGTCATGGGAGCCAAACTATGGTGGCGATGGCTTGCCCACCCCAACACTCCATGGGCCTCACTATGGACCGCTAAATACGCCAACAACAAACCTATTGAGAACAGAATTCACATGTCGGAGCAAAGTGCAGGTTCTATCATATGGAACGCAGCTATCCAACATAGGCATCTCATTCAACAGCACTGTTTCTGGGAAATAAAGAATGGAAATACTACTAGATTCTAGGATGACTCCTGGCAGCAATTCCCAAAGCTTCGGAACATCATACAAGGCCTCCCGCCTACCCATCAACGTCCTCAACAATCAGAAACAGTCCATAGATACTAGAACCCCTCCAACAACCAAAAAAGCAGACAATGGCAAAAGGCAGAGCAAATACTAGGCAAAAACGGTAACGCGGCTTGTATTCAAGCTCTAGATACAGAACTTCAAAAAAGGAAAATAAGCATAAACGATGGACAGGACCGATTACGATGGGGATATGAAGAAAAAGGCACCTTCTCCACAAAAGAAGCATATAGCATCATAATTCAGGACAAAATCACTAAAGACAAACTCCGGAATCAAATTTGGAACTCCTATCTTTGGCCCAAGATATCCACTTTCTTATGGCTGCTATCTCATAACAGGATTCTCACATGGGATAACTTACGCAAAAGAAGTTTCTCAGGGCCATCCATATGTCTCAACTGCCGAGATGAGGAAGAAACAGCGATCCATCTGTTATTTCAATGCAAACTGGCAAGACAACTGTGGGGCAAAGCGATCTTCAGAAGCCAAAAGGATCACAGAGCTCAAGGCGACCTCAAAGCGACCCTGCGCAACTGGCCTCAAGCCCCTTATCAAAGCAGGATCCTTAACCCTCTCTGGCAACTCCTTCCCGGGTTCATTTTATGGAATCTCTGGAAAGAGAGAAACCAGCGCATCTTCAAGAATCAACACCAATCACTGGACCATCTCTGGAGCATCCTCCTCAGGAATATTAAAGAATCGCTCTCCATTCACAACTGGACGGCTGAAGATTTCCCTTCGACCTCCACAGAAAAATCCATATGGGACAACTGGCAAATTTCCCTATCTCAACCGGTAGGATCCAAAAGCACTGGCTCCATCAGGCAAGACAAGAAAAAGATCTGGACTCCCCCCCCTCCCAACTCCTTCCAACTCAATTTTGACGGGGCTTCTAAGGGCAACCCTGGGCCTTCAGGTTATGGAGGAGTCTTCAGAGATTATACCGGAAATCCGCTTCTCATTTACTTTGGCACTAACGGATGGGATACAAACAATTCGGCGGAACTGGAGGGACTCTGGCAAGGACTTGTCCATGCACAAAGGCATACCTTCTTCCCTCTAATAATCGAAGGCGACTCCCAAATAATCATCAATATGGGCAAACATCTATCCCAGGGAGCTCCAGTTCACAAAGTCAGCAAAAGTTGGAGAATGGCGCACAGGCTGGAACTCATTCAACATTGGCTAGCACAGCATCAGGCTATCTCATTCCAGCACACCGTTCGTGAAGTAAACAAGCTCGCAGACTTCTTAGCAAATTTTGGAGTTGATACCAATAAGGAATCCTTCTCAACTGCTACTCTCACCATCAGCACAGAGGAACAAATCAGAGATTATACCCACCTTGTGGAAAAAGATAAACCTCCTTGGAATGCTGTCTCCCCGGATCTGGGTGTTATTTGTACGCTGCCACCTCATGCTCAGACATGCCCGACGTCAGGCAGCCGGAACGACCCCTGGACGGACACGGATGGGCTTAATAGCTCCCTGTTATCGATGGACGCAATTGAATGCTGCTCGCTGTCACCCTCTGTGCTGGTCCTTTCCGCCATAAACGACATTCAATTTCCTGCAAGCGCCATAACGCTCTCCCGCGGCTCGAACCTGGAGGAAACCAACAATAAAATGGCCCTTCCAGCTCCCCGTTGCAGACATTCTCTGCAACATTCCTTCAGCCAGCTTGCTCTTGATTCTGATTTGCCTGTGGTCGACCCGTTCGAGCCTGCTATCCCCCATTCCTCCATTGGCACTCTGCCTAGCTCTCGCTGTAAGAATTCCGCGAATGCCATGGCGCGTAGCAGAGGTGTGCCTTGCAGAGGAAGCTCATCGGCCTCCAGAGGCCGTGCTCGTTCATTCCCCTCGCCGCTGATTATCCCCATCTCCTCAGCCTCCTCGTCCTCCCCTCCGCCATCCCCATCGAGGCCTGCTCCAAACTCATCCTTCCAGAATTCGAGATTCACCTTCCGAAGCTGCCTCAACCAGCCTGTAATCACCTTCACCACGACAATTATGGTCTCTGAAGACGTTGATGAGCCTGCCGACCCTATCAGTTCTTCTACCCCATCCCCAGAAGCAAGCATCTCGCATGGTGCTGAGATTCATCCCCATCCTTCAGCCACTCACATGCAGGAGGACTCTCCGAAGAGTGCTAAGGTCTTAGGCACGCCAATTGTCAAGGAAGCCGAGGTGGTGGCCTACGGTCCGGTTCAACGCAACTTTGGCATCATGCACCTGCTCGCACAGTCTGTCGAAGGCGTCCTCGAAGACAAAGAGGATTCTCCGCCAGCTGTTCCAAATTTGCCAATCGCCAGACGCCCAGACCCCCAGAGTTCGGGCAAGTAAGCTTTTTTCAGAGGAGTAATGGTTTTAACACAGTTTTTGGTTTATCCTCTGCTCTCCTCAATTTATTTCTCTCTCGATCTCGGATATCTCGAATGTATGGCTGAGGCCGACCTCAGACCCTGTCTTTTTTTGTTGAATCTCACGCTCTTCTATCTTGCTGGAATCTCTTGGTGGACAGCTTCCTCTGCTTGGCTTCCACTGCAAGCAAGTAGCTCTTTTGTAATGGTTTCTGAAATCTATGGTTCGTTTCCTCTCCCTGGCACCCACTGCAAGCAAGAAGCTCTTTTGTAATGTTTTTTATCCCTCTGTTGCTTTGTTCAATGTCCTCTCTTACAAGCACAGAGTTCTCTTTCTGGTTCTCAATTTCTCTGTTAAGGGTCAGGAAACTGGCCCTCTGAGGCGTCGCCCTCACTGTAAATACTTTTTTCTTTTACCTTAATAGATTTAGCATCGATTCAGAAAAAAAAAAAAAAACATTAAAAAACATTTTGGTATCCAAAATAACTAAATCTAAAAAACTAGAATAACTTCCGGTATTTATGAGTACCAATCTGCTGCCTCTAGAGAACCATCTAAAGCTCTACGACTTTAATCTCTTATTAATTTTTGTTGTGAGCCAGATCCAGTCAAACTTTTTATAATCATTGGGTTTCAAGTGGAACGCAATATACTTAAATCCTTTATACAGTATGTTGGATTGAAAAGTAAACCTATTTTAAGCATTACATGACTCGTTCCTGGACACGCTAAGGGAGGAGAGAGTAGATTTTTTAATATTTACCTTCATTACTATAGCTTTCTGAAAGAGTGATAGGGCTCCTTTGATAGAAACAAAATCCCTCGTAGACCATAAAAAAAAATCATCCACGGATTGTTAATTCATCAGTGTTACACCCTTTTAAGTCACCTCTCCCTTTTTTTTCATCCAGTAATTTGTTGAGGACCACATCCACTAGGAGGAATGGTAGCGGAGAAAGTCTATAGTCCTATTTCAAAACAAGCTATTAGTAAACACACCAAATGATATATTGATTATGCAACACATGACCCGGTTTATAAAATAAATTCGAATCCCAAATGAGCCATCCACCTTATAAGTTTATTAAAAATAAAAACACTTTATTAACATTTAACATCTCAATTATGTGCAGACACTCAAAACTTTTGAAACCTCATGAAAATAGTATGAGCACTAACTTTTAACCAACCAGAGATTAAGCATCCTAAGTTTTGCATATTAGTTTTGTTGAAGTGCAATAAACCAAATATCCTAAGTTTTGCATATTAGCTCTGTTGAAGTGCAATAAACCTAATATTCTAGGTTTTGCATATTAGTTCTGTTGAAGTGAAATAAACCCAATATTCGAGGTTTTGCATATTAGTTTTGTTGAAGTGTAATAAACGTAACAAGATTTAATGCATTTCCTATTTTAGGTCAATGTCCTTAAAATAAAATCTTTAGAGATTTCAATTTCATAATTGTATAGTTATATAATAAATTTTTATGACATATTTTTATTTTTTTTTATATAATGGATTTTTATAAATTATTAATTGATTATGGTTATGCTATGAAATTTCAAGTAGTGTTATTATTTGACCTTATATATAAAAATTTTTGAAAGTTAAATAATAAAAAGTAATTATTGTTTAAATTTTAATTTTAATATTTATTTTAATTATAAAGATTTAATGTATGAATAATTATAGTTTTAATAGGTTTAATTATTATTATTATTCTGGTGCAATTTTAAGGTCATAGTTACATTGGTGTATGAGATCTCTTTTCTTGTGGGACAAGCGATGAAGAAGTACATTGGTGTATGAGATCTTCTTGCTTGTAAGACAAGGGACGAAGAAGTATATTGGTGTGTATGGGACATTGGTGTATGAGACCTCTTTGCTTGTGGGACAATGGACGAAGAAGTACATTGGTGTATGAGATCCCCTTTCTTGTGGGACAAGGGACGAAGAAGCACATTGATGTATGAAACCCCTTGGCTTCTGAGACAAAGGATGAAGAAACACATTGGTGTATGAGATTCCCTTACTTGTGGGGCAAGGGACAAAGAAGCACATTGTTGTATAAGACCCCCTAGCTTGTGGGACAAGGGACCCATGAGACCCCCTTTCTTCTAGGACAAGGGATGAAGAAGCACATTGGTGTACAAGACCCCCTTGGTTGTGGGGAAAGGGACAAAGAAGCACATTGATATATGAGACTCCCTTGCTTGTGGGGCAAGGGACCTATCTCTACACAATTATTTGACTCAGTCTATGAAGGCATACATACTCCACCCCCCTCTGGATTTGATCATGTGACCTCTTAGGAGGAAATACATGCTCTTAACCATTAAATCCACTCAAGTTGTAGTTGAGATTATGTATTTTCTAGGTTATAAGTTCAATTTTAGAGAAAGTACAATATGTATATTTTTAGAGGCATTAAGAATAAAATCATTGTTACAGTTAAAAAAGTCTCATACATCAATTAGATGTCTGGATTAATCCAAACATAAAATTATATTATTATTTCTATAAAATAATTTAACAAAGAAAATAAGAAGACTTTGAAAAATATTAATTTACCTTGATCTTGATAACTTAAATGTACTATAACATGATTTCTTTTACTTACTTACTTACTTACTTACTTACTTACTTACTTACTTACTTACTTACTTACTTACTTACTTACTTACTTACTTACTAACTATGTATTATTTCGCAGTTTTATAAATACTTAATACCAAATTGATATAGAGTTGATATAAGATATATTATTACTTGGTATAAAAGATGTGTTTTTTTATTAGTAGTACATATTTGTTTTTTATTATTGATTTTTTTTAATAATGAAAAAATAAATTCAATATAATATATGTATTATAGTGAAATATATTATTTCCTTCCTACCTAATATAGAGTTAATAGGTAAAATGGTTAGCTTAATTGGTCCTGCCAGAATAATAAAAGCAGTTATTGGATTAATTAATCTGAATCAAGCTAAGTGATTAAGCCAACAAAAAATGATCCTGATACAATATTCAATATTCAGTATTCAATATTCAATGATAGATATTTAGTTTAATTTTGAATTTATATTTGTTAAAATTATCATTGTAGATTCTCACTAATAAAAATGTCTACGCATTTTGAAACGTTTGTGACCTAGGTTTTGCATTTCATTTTATGAAAAGTAAAATTAGAGAGAAGAGGTTCACTCATGAAAGTCATGATCTCTCTGCACGTAGTTATGTCACGACTAAGCTTTATGTTTATCCTTATGCCTTTCTGTGTGCAAAACCTAACCTTCAAAATACCCATATTGTATACGAGAGTATCAAGGTAGAATAGCTGATCAAATATATGGCAATTATGGATTCGGGGAGATCTGATCCTCCTCATTGCTCAAAATGTGACCTCGTAGTAATTTCCTTAAGAAAACAACAATCTGTACAATTTGTGACTTTTGGAATCGACCCAAAATCTGTAAAGCAAATTGGTTAGGGGAATTTTCATGTGACTTTGCTATGAGGTGTCTAGACAATCACGCATAATGACCTGAAGATGCATCACAGCTTTAACTTGTGTGATTTCTCGGCAGCCATGATTTATTTAGGTATATGTAGAGAACAGCTGAAGATGCATCAAACCTTTAAATTTTATGATTTGTTTGTAATCATGTATAGGGCTCCCGATATTACAATGGGCAGCCTCGTGGGTACTTTCCGAGTTCGTAAAGAGACATCCAACAACTACGCTGCTGCCTGCAAACGAGTCTTGTGGGCATCGGGTTAGGTCATTTTTTAAAGTCATGGATTGAGTTTTGTCAGGACTGTCAACGACAGGTCGCCACCCATACTTGGATTAGTGAAAATATCAATGAATATAGCGTTCACTGAAACTAACAGTGGCAAAGATTTATGATGAAAAAACGAGTTACGATCGATTGTCGAGATGGTTGGTGGCTGTTTTTAAGGTTTCAAGTCAAATCAATGCATTTTTCTCCTATCGATTTCAGAATAGCAGACACGAAGTAGTTGTAACTTGTGGCAGGGAGCTTCTAGAATCCGGACCCAGAATTCCAGCTTGCTACTTCGATCACAATTTTTGGTAGTCCCAATATGCCGCTGCGAAGTCAGATATGTGATAATATCAACTTCAATATTAGTATGAAAGTAGTACCTGCAAAGGGTAGTCAGTTGTATCGATCAGAAAAACATTTACAGTTCACCATCCGTAACTTATCGAGTGAAGATGAGCACAGTAGAAATATTATCCGGTTTTAAGCTTTACCGACAAACAATCTTTTCAATTACTGACGAACATTGTTTAATGTTGGTAAGTTTTTAAGGTTCAACGACTCGATCATGGATTTTTTCCCATAAATGCGTTAGTTAAGCGCAGTATATAATTTCGATGAGAAGATTATATAACTATTAACTTTTAAATTATCGGCATTAACTGATTTTGAGATGAATAACATAATTTCATCCCAAAGTTATTGAAAAATAGCTTTAAATAAATTATTTAGAAAACTTTGTTCTTAAGGTAAGATAAGTTTATTAACCAAAGCTCGTTGGTTTGTTTAAATTTTAGTTTTTGGTTTGTTTAAATTTTAGTTTTTATTATATTTGAAGTTCAAATCTTATGAAAACGGTTGGGGATGAGTCTGAGTAAATTACAGAGTTACATCAAACTCATAAGCTCAATTGAATTCAAGAACCTACTATTAAGTAGATTCTCTATAACCAATTTCGGCATAAACAAACTAATAAATGAATATATCTAAAAGGAAAGTATTATTTTTATATATTTAGAAACATATTAACTATACTTATAAATATTATATATATAAAGTAGTGGAATAAGAGACCATTTGGATGGAAACTATATAAGATATCATTCTGATTGAAAGTATACATCATTTGAAAACGTAAAAAGAACATTAAAGTGAACTTTTGTGAAATTGGTGAACCCCATCACAATATCCTTTTTATCAAGTTTAACTCTTCCTTGTCCAGGTGTACAGAGAAAAAGCTTATTGAATAGGGTGCTCCATATCAACATAGTATGGTTGAATGAGAGGCCATGATTGTTCTGAATAAATTAAATTTGTTTTCACAGTAAATGAAGATAGGCATAAAGATTATCCACATGGTAAAGCTAATTGCAGCAATAGTTTTTTCGAGTATGAAGCTTTATTTTTCTTTGAAGAGTTCGAACGTTCGAGTGTGAAGTTTTTTGTTTGTTTTGAGTTGTAATACTAACCTGGAATGATATTTTTATGCATTTTAAGACTACCGAGAAAAATATTGGATTTTTCAACACGGGTGGATTTCAGAATAATTCACGTTTTGTGTGGTGACATTATAAAGAATGGCATTGAAAAGAGAAACATAAAAGCCAAGCTTCCCATAGTTGGAAAGACGTCGAAAAGTCAATAATATTTGATGCCCAAGGCAATGTGAGGGAGGGGGGACTATTGCTGTACTCATTATCACTTGGGGTGAGTGGCTATAGGTATCAATTGTGTTTATGAGTATATTTGGGTGAATGGCCAATTGTGTTTATAAGGTTATAAGGTTTTATTGTTAATGTGGAGGATGTAATTCTTATTAGTATGTTGGCCCTGTTCTCGCTTGTTTATTGCCTTGGATTACTAATTAGGCTTCCTTATGGGAGACTCTTGTTTCAATGACATAGACAACTCCACTTTTCATACATTGTTTTGAGAAGGTTCTACCCCTACAGTCTTCCACATTTTGGTGGGCACAATATTAGCATTCATTAACGTGGTCCAGATGAGGTGAGGGTCGTCGGATAGAGAATCGACAACGATTTCCCCGAGATCTTCCACAAGAGGTTTTGAGTATGTCATAAATCATTTTAATGTTCATCCAATCGATTTCAATGCATAGGATTGAACAAGATGTTTGGGGTACGTGGAGGAGGGGATGAGCTGCTCGGCAGGTAGAGCCTTGGTTCGTGGCACTCTGTAGAGTTATGGGTTTGGAGAGCTATTGTTATTGTTCTATTTATCTCCACTCTCTCTATGTTTTGTGACCCCCCTTACAACTTTGAATCAACCTTATGGATCCCTATCTTTGGGAAATTTTTGCGAGTTTCATGGTTTATGCCCACGACCTCAGTATTAACTCATGGCATTGTGGCCCCTTTTATTTTTCTTTGGCTTTGTATTTTGATTCTGTGACTTATGATTATGGGTATTCATTTCTTCCTCTCCTCACCATCTACATTCCTAGCTTTTAGTGTCGACAATTGAATTTACTCTTGCAATTTCCTTTCTTCTGCAAAGCACTTGTTCTCAAAGAATTTTTTCACTATATGGAGTTTTTAGAGAAGATGGGTCATCATTTGCGAACAACCAATTTAAATTGGGATTTCAGTTCTATGCAATATTTGATTCTTTATCTATTTCCCTTTGTTTTATTGTTTTTGTGCTTTCGAAGTGCTAATCACTTTGATGACCTGGGTAGGAGGGTTTCTACAAGTTGGTGATGGGATCCTAGTGACGTTGCGCTATAGGTTAAAGCAAGAGGTATGATGTCCCATGTTCCTTTTCCCAAATTGTTTCCCCTTCGACATGATAATTAGAGGATATTCATTCTCCCTATTTGGTCGTTGCATGTGACATCTCAGGCGACCTCAGCTGTCTGCATTTAGTTCTCCTTTGAAGGTGATGAGTTTTTCTATCCTTCATTGTTGTAGTATGATGCCAAGATAGGATACCCACCTTGGTACCCCTGTGTTACACATTTGTAATTAAATTTTCTCTTTATAATGAAAGGTTTTATTCAATTTGAAAGACTCCTTGTGGTTATTTATTGCTTAGACCACTGTGGGTTCTCTTTTGGAAGTAAATGGAGTAGGGTCAAAATTCATGGTCGTATGAATTTACCCTAGCAATATTGTTGTTTCTATTGATGATAAAGGAAATGCATGAGTTTCATTGTTATTTATATTTCTGATAATTGGATACATGGAATTCATGAGATGAAAAATGATTTTTGTTATAGAGGTCTAGTATTATTCCAATTTATGGTTCTCCACATCATTGAGTGTTAAACCCACATTGGGGTTTTTTGACCCTTAGAGGTCAATGGAACTGATAATTGGGTTATGTTTTGGAAATCCTCAATTACCAGTTCCCATATTATCTATATTTTTATTTATTTTTTAATTAGTTAATACTCAATTATTTTGAGGCATATAGGCGCAGGTCGTGAGTGGACCGCTCCTTACTGAAATGGCCTTGACGTCTTGTTCCTCGGTATTTGATGCAACATAAATTAATGCGGTAGCTTGTTGTAATGAAATCCTCGACCCCAAGAATGTATATTCCAGTTAATGGATTTTCACACAGAACCTTCTCTTTTCTTTTTATTTAATGGGATCTTTGTGTGTTCTAGTCTGGTTCCTATGGCGACCTCCCTTTTTTGTTTGATTTTAATTCTACCCTCGTTATATATTTTTTCATGCTCGCAATCTATCACCATCTATATTAGCGGGGTACTACGAGTATCCACAACCAAGATTATTTGTTAACTCCAAGAAGCCATAGTTTTATTCTAATGGTTTGACTAGTACTAAGCCTAAACATATACTCCCATGCTATAGGTTATCATTTGTCTTTGACTTTTAGCTCGATGTCCATTCTCCTCCATCAAGTCTAGAGAGTTATTCGATGCTCTTATTTATGATGTGATGGCAACATGTTTTAGGGTTTGATTCAAGGTAAGAGGTAGAGGATGTTTGGGTCTTACAATTCTTCAAGGCTCTCCTTTCCTTGTGGTTCATTGGTATAATTTCCTAGCACATGGAAAGGATCTACTTAACCACCATATATGTTGGTAATACCCTTGCATTTTTCCTAGGAAGATATATACATGTACAAACATACATATTGGATGGCCGGAACACTTTTTTATTTTAGCTCTAGGGAACTCATGATTTATATCCAATCTGTGAATGAAATATATTTATATTCAAGCATAGTTCCCAATAATTAGAATAATTTAACAGATAAGATTGATATTCCAACACTAAAATCCTTAACAGACTATTTAATCAAATATTAGTAGAGTAAATCAAATCATTTAAGGTGTAAAACTAAAATATTCATATTCCAATAGTGACGTCCTTAATAGACTATTGAATCATACATTAGTATAACATCGATGGAAATCATTTCTATTAATTAGTAGTTATGCATACAACACATGCATAAAAAATTAGATGAAATGAAAAATGGATGTGCGATACAGATTGATAAGGGACATCCCACCCATTTGTAGTTGATCAGTAAGCCAATATCTCTTTAATGAGACACCCCCAAGCCTCAATTGTGATTTTGTATAAATGACCCCTTGTTCTTGCCTATGATTAACCCACAAATTTCACTCTCAATAATAGATGGTGGAAATTTAGGTACAGTCTCAGCCTAACACATTGATCTAGGTGGATCTCTAGACACGAGGGCATGAAAAAGGCTAAAAACTCAAAGCGGCAGAAAGTTGATTAACTTGGCATCAGATCGAAGTGCTCTTCGCCCTGATTGCAATAGTGCAAGTGTCACTCCAATCTGAGTCTGGATGAGGAAGATAGAGGTAGTCAAAGTTGGGTTGACATTTTGCTGACTCGAGAGGATTGATGAAGACACAAATTGGATTTTTTTTGGCAGACGGAATCTAGCCAACTCCGGCCAGATTTAGGGTGAAATTGTTTCCAGGTTAAAATGATTCCTTCGGTCAAAAATTGGAATTTTCCAAAAGGCCATATTGTTTTATTTAACAAAAAAAAATGTTAAGAAAAGGGTGGCGGGCCACCAACCTCATGACCCAACCCTTAGCACATAATATATTAGCAGAGGGGCAGGCCACTACCCCTAACCCCTCCCACGGAACCATTGAAACATGCATTAAAGGTGGGTTGGCCATTGGGGCATAGACCCAACCTTCCACCCACTGCCTATTAAATAAAAATGCAGTTAATATATGTGGTAAAAGAGGAAGGGTGATATTTGATCCCCCCAACGCCTCCTCAACAACTTTCCAATTTTAACCAATTGCACCACAACATATTTCTTATGAAGTCTGCCACTATATTTTTATTTAAACTCAGTTCATCGGTGTGCCCAGGCAGGAGAAGGGAGCGCACGTAGTTCGAGGTAGATTTTTGCAAGAGCGCCATATTTTCACTTTGTCAAATTTTGACAAATTTTATATGGTTTCAACATTTTTCGACACCATGAATGCAATGGAACTGTCCATTTCTCCATTAGAGTTCTGCATTTTTTGGCCACTTTTCATTATTGAGGTATAAAACTCCTTTTTGTAACTGATTTGTAGTCTTCTTTCTCATGCCACTTAATGAATGAAGGCCTCCCCATTGATCAAGTAGGGCCCGGAGACGTAGTGCAAGTCGAGCGAACTTCGTTATCAAGTTTTGTTGTCTTCTTTCATGCTTTATGTGTTTCTCCTCTTCTCTTATGCGCACATTAAACTTCTTTGTTTAAGCTACAATTTATGCACGCAATTCTTTAACACATCTATAAGCAAAAGATCTTCGATCACACATTCACTTGTGCTCCCATAGCTATAGACTCCTTTCTTTCCTCAGGTAATTCTGCACTTAGCCTTGACCGCTCGTAGCCTCATAGCATGCCAAAAACCTCACATTAGATGTCCAACCTTCATATTTCATTCTAACTCTCCCAAAGTCATATAGCAAACTTGAACACATATCTTCTTATTTACACTCGCCTAACCCAAATTCAACAAAATCGCTTGATTGGCCTACAATATCCCCTATAAATTAATACACCATCGAAGTCCTTTTTTCCATGTCATTCCTCACACCCTTCCCTAAAGGGATTTCCATGATTGCACAACCAAGAATTACAAAAGTTGAAATGCATGAATATGATTTACATTTAATGCACTATTATGATAATTGATTTGGCCAACATCCAAGATTAATGCATCAGACTTATTTCACCATAAGGTCATATACCCTCTCAATAACATGGCCCTTAAAATCTATTATTTGTCCCCGATTCGAATTTCCCTCTTTAGCGAATAAAATATTTTGGACTTTCCATTTGTCATTCATAGTTTGTCATTAGTCAAGTGGAATCAATTTTACAAAATCAGAATCCAAACTCATTAACATTAATCATCAACTTGTATTTGTTTATTTATTCAACTAAAATCAACTATCTGCCATATTTATTAATGTCTATTATCATTTGGTTGCCTTAATTCAAATAATAATTCAAAATAATTTATAGAAAAAGATAAATATATTTGGGTCATTACATTTATCTCCCCCAATATTCAACACCATCCTCAATGCTTGTTTTAGACTTTGGATCATGGAACAGAGACAAATATTCTTCCCTAAGTGCATCCTCAATCTTCATATTATTGGTGGGACATAGTGCAATACTTATCTTGGAGTCTCAATCAACATTTTTTGTTTGCTATAATATTATTTTAAGTCACCCATCAAATTGAGGGTTTGAAAGATTATATAGCCATCATCTTTCTCATTTTAAAATGGGCAATATTTGACTCTGAAATAAAGAAAATACTCATATAAAATTTAACCCTCGACCAATTCAATTTCTCTGAACACATAGAGAAATGAGATTTTTTCTTCTATGTGGCTCACTCTCCTCAGAGATTGGAGACAACTACATATATTCGTACCTAGCAGATTTTACCTGAAAGAGTCACTTGTGTTTTCTTTTCTTTTTTAATGTGGTTTACCGTCCCCAAAGATTACTACGTCCACGAAATATTTGTACTAGGTAGATCAAGCTAAAAGGATCACTTTTGTTGGCTCAACCACAAAGACTAACATCAAGAGTGTCTAGAGAATTGAACCCATGACCTCTCAATGACTAAGTCCATGAAATATTTGTATTAGGCAGATCTACCCCAAAGGGTCACTTGTGTTTTTTTTCTTAATGTGGTTCACCATCCCAAAAGATTGTTACATCCACGAAACATTTGTACTAGGTAGATCTAGCTAAAAGGATCCCTTTTGTTGGCTCAACCACAAAGCCTAACCTCAAGAATGTCTAGAGAATTCAACCTGTGACCTCTCGACGGCTAAGTCCATGAAATATTTGTACTTCGCAGATCTACCCCATAGAGTCACTTGTGTTTTCTTGTTTTTTTAATGTGGTTCACCTTCCCCAAACATTGCTATGTTTATGCAATATTTGTAGTAGGTAGATCTAGCTAAAAGGATCACTTTTGTTGGCTCAACCACAAAGCTTAACCTCAAGAGTGTCTAGAGAATTGAACCCGTGACCTCTCGATGACTAAGTCCGTGAAATATTTGGACTATGCAGATCTACCCCAAAGGGTCACTTGTGTTTTTTTCCTATGGGGTTCATTATCATGGACTACTACTTCCTCAAAATATTTATAGGGAGTGGATCTATCTTCCTATGAGCTCAACCACAAGTTTGACATGTCTAAAAAATTGGAGAATTAAACCATTGACCTCTCAATAGTAGACTAGACTAACTAAACTAACTCTCTCCAACTTCACACATTGAAATTAAAGTTTTTGGATTTCATTTTATAAAAAAGTTACTATTTCATATGGTCACAATAGATAAGAGAAAAATGGTTCGCTTATGGCAGTCATGACTCCTGTGGGTATAGATAAGTTGCGATCGATCTCTGTGGGCATAGATAAGTTGTTATATACCAGTGTATAATGGTAGCATTGCTGGGTAATTTATGGTAATTATGGATTCAGGTAAGATTCGATCCTCCATATCGCTCAAAGTGTATCATTCCCTTACGAAGACAACAATCTGTGACCTTTGGAATCGACCAAAATTTGTAAAGAAAAATGGGAATTTCCATGTGAATTTTCCATGAAATATGTAAACATAGACTCGTAACGAGCGAAGATGCGTCACAACTTTAACTTCTGTGATTTGCCGACAACCATGATTTATTTAGGTATCTGTAGAGAATAGCTGAAAATGCATCACACCATTAAATTTTACAATTTGTTGGGAAGCATGACTTGCTTAGATTTATGTCAACGGATCTGAACATTACAATGGGCACCCAGCAGAGTGGACAAATTAGTAATAGCTACGCCGCAGCCTACACAATAGTCGTGTCTGCATGGGGTTGGGTTAATTTTTAAGATCATGGATTCGGTTTTGTTGGGACTGTGAACGACACGTCGCCGCCCTTAGCTGGATTGTGGACGGATGGTCGAGATATCAGATTTCAAGGTGTTATTGATAGTTGAAAAAATAATTGAAGATAGCATTTCAAGTCAAATCAATACATTTTTCTCATAGCGTTTTCAGAGTACTAGACACGAAGTAGTTGTGGCAGGGAGCTTCTGAATCCGGACCCAAGAATTCCAGCTTGTGACTTTGATCAGAGTTTTTGGTGGTCCAAATATGCCGCTATGACCTAGGCAGTAGAGATTGGAGAGGTGATAATATTTGCTCTACAAACTTCAATATTCGTATGAAAATTATACCTGTATAGTACATAACTATCACAGAAGCATTTACAGTTCAGCATCAGTGACTTAGCGAGTGAAGATAAGAACACCATAGATGTTATCTTATTGAAGATAAGCACAATAGAAATATTATCTAGTGAATGAAAGTGAACACAATTTGTATGGTTTTAAGCTTACCAACATATGATCATTTCAATTACGACGGATTGTTTGATATTGGTAAGTTTTTAAGCTTTACCGATTCAGACAAGATCATTTTTCAATAAATGTGTGAAGTTGGGCGGAGTCGACTATAAATTTTCGATGAAGAGGCACTCTATAATTATTGATTTTGAAATGATTGGCATTTTCTTTTATTTATTTATTTTTAGATAATTT
>APFE031072534.1:21845-34786 GCA_000404065.3 Pinus taeda
AGGGTTTTTGAAAATTTTATTGTTTTCATATTAATTTATAAGTTTTATGTTTTTGCTATCATCTTATTTTTTAAATTAAAATTTTCAATTAGTAACTTTCATAATTTTGATGAAGTGTGGCTTAAAGAAGTGTAAAAGATTGCTTTTAAAAAGTATGGGCTTATTAATATACCAAAACTGATATATAAAGATAAACACATTACAAGATCATTAAAATGCTAATATTTTTCTAATAAGACTTTTTTGTTATGCATTTTTTTTTTTTTAATTGAATTCTATAAGTGAAATTTGAACAACTTAATAATCTTATTTTTGAAAAACCCAGTAAAGGAATTTATTAGTTATCCAAGTCAATAAAGGTACTTAATCTTTAAATAATTATCAATATTTATATATGTTTGAAATATTTATTCCAAACATTGTGGTAGATTTTGAAATTAAAACAATATTTTCAAATTTAAATGACATATAACTATAACCATGTTTTCAAATTTAAACTACATCAAATGTTTATTTTGAAATTTTTATATAAATATAAATTAATTCATATAAAAGTCAAATTAGTGTTTTTATTTTTCCTTGTTGCTTATAGTGTTTACTTATGCATTTTTATTTTGCACAATTTGTAACTTGATAGTTGATGTGAGAATATTTTAAATTCATTACACCTCAAAGTAAATTATAGAGGTAGATAACATGCCAAGGATTGTTTACTAAAATTTTGGAGGTTTAAAGTGTTTAAGAACATAGTTAGGTCACTTAAAAAACTACACCAATAAAGATGGTTTTGTCCTACTGTTATTTACAGGTTCAAAAAACTATTCAACAAGTTTATTATATCACTTATTGCTTACATAGTTATACTGACAACTAACTAGGCTTTTAGGTTTAAGTTTATGCTTGCATATATTTTTTAATGCATAGCTCCAAAGTTTCCAATATCCAAAATATGTTCTCCTCTTGGAATCTTTTGAAATAGTTGACCATTAACTATGTTCTTTTCCTATGAAGTAGTGAATGACTCTCTCACTTATGTTCAACAAAGAAACATAAAAATAGTAAAATAAAATCACGGAAATTATAAAAATTGTATTCAAAGACGAAAAAATAACTTTCATATATTCTATAATATAAAAATTATTTTCATGTTTTTTTTTTTTTCACTTGTTGGCTTATAAACTTTATACTATACACTATACCCTATATATATATATATTTCTATATATTATATATATAATATATATATATATATAATATATATAATTTGGTAAATATATTTTTCTTTTTGAAAATAAAACAATTAAAAATTTCCATGATTTATATTTAGATAATAGAAAAATTTGTTGAAAATTAAAGTTTATATTTCTCTTAGATTTAAATAACAAGCACACTTAAAAATTTATATATATTTAAGAAAAAACCGAATAATAAATAATAAATATTAAAATTAATAAAATATTTGATAAAAAAGATAAACACTAGTTTATTTTGAATTAATATTCAGCTAATATTTATCACCATTCTTACAAAAAAATAGGTATAAGCAATTTCATTTTAATTTTAAATATAAAGTGAAATTATTACATAATATTTTTTAATTCAAAATTGGGAAAAACTTATTCAATTAAATTCTTAGAATTACAATAATTTATTATTATTTCTTCTCAGTGCTATTAATTAAATATTTAGAATTTAATTACATAATTTTATTATTATTATCTTCTCAGTGCTATAATTAATATTTATTATTTATTATTATTACTTCTCAGTGCTATTAATTAAATATTTATTATTAAAAATATATATTTATTTAAAATATTTTTTAATAAGCATAGAACTTATTAAAATATAAGCCCCTTATTAATATTTAACATCTCATTTCGAAAAACACTTGGGTAGAAACTCTGCAGTTTACCTCACAAAATGGTATGAGCACTCTTAACTTTTAAGCATCCTAAGTTTGGCATACTAATTTTGTTGCATCTCATTTCGAGAAACACTTGGGTAGAAACTGAGCAGCTTACCTCATGAAAATGGTACGAGCAGTCTTAACTTTTAAGCAACCCAAGTTTAAGCATCCTAAGTTTGTCATACTAGTTTTGTTGCATCGCAATAAATCCAAAAAAAACTTTATGCAATACTAGTTTTGCTGTATCGCAATAAATCCAAAAAAAACTTTATGCATTTTCGTGTTATATATAAGGCTAACATTTTTAAAAATAAAATTTTACATATTTAAATTTAATAAGGGTAGATTTATTAATAAGTTTGGGAAGATTTATATAATAAGTTTTATAGATAATTGAAATTTTTTGGTATAAATGATAAAACTTAATAAATTATAATGGATATGCGAATAAAAGTAATCATTGTTTAAAATTTATTATAGAAATCTTAAAAATATATTAAATAAAGTTTATGAGTACTTTTAATTTTTTATAAATATATTATATTGGAATTTTAATTATAAAAATTTAATATATGATTATTATAGGTTATAGTTTATTTGTTAGGAGTATGTGTTAAAGTTCGAACATGTTTACTTTTAAAGATATTAAGAATTAATTAATGTTTAAAGAATTATTATTTTACCAATAAAATAATTATTTATTTTACCAATAAAATTTTGATGGCATAAATCTACCGTAAGTTAATATCTTATTGCAGTTAGAAAAAGGTTTTTTACATCCAACTATGCATATTTTTATAATTAAAACATCTTAATGAATTATTACTTGGTATATATCAAGAGATATGTTAATTTTTTATGTTAACTTTTATGATTTAGAAGACTATTAATTAATATAAACATATAGCAAGAAACGAGTTACGATCGACTATCGCGATGCATTTTTCTCCTATTGTTTTTAGAGTAGCAGACACGATGTAGTTGTGGCAGGGTGCTTCTAGAATCCGGACTAATTCCAGCTTGCGACTTTGATCACGATATTTGGTAGTCCGAATATGCCGCTATGACTTGGGCAGTCGAGCTCTGAGAAATCAGCCGTGTTAATATCAACTCTGGTAACTTCAATATTCCTATGAAAATTGTACCTGCAAAGTACGTAACCATGTCGGTAGCCAGTTGTATCTATCAGAAATACATTTACAGTTCACCATCCATAACTTATCAAGCGAAGATAAGCACAACTGAAATATTATTCAGCGAATCGTTGGTTTTTCATTTTTAAGGTAAGATAAGTTTATTAACTGAAGTTTGTTAGTTTGTTTAAATTTTAGTTTTTATTATATTTGAAGTTCAAATCTAATGAAAAGGGTTGATGATGAGAATGGGTATATTAGAGAGTGACCAGAAACTCATAAGCTCAATTGAATTCAAGATCTTAATATTCAGCGGATTCTCTTTAACAAACCTCAGGAAAAACAAACTAATAAATGAAGCCCATAAAAGGAAAAGGCGTTTTCTATTTTAAAACATATTAATTAACCTCAATATTTTATATTTATATCTATATCTAACAGTGGAAAAAGAGATCATTCTGATTGAAAGTAACAATCCTTCGAAAACGTTAAAAGAACAGTAATGTGAACTTTTGTCAACTGGGTGAACCCAATTATCACAATATCATTTTTATGAAGTTTTATACATGCATCCTTTAATATTTGTCTGGTTTTAGATTTACTGAAATAATAACGACAGAAATTGTCAAATATTTGTGTTGCAGCTTTAACTTTGACCAACACACACAGGGATTTCGACAAAAGCGTGCATATGGACATGGTACGCATATTCAACGTAACGACATAACTTTGTCGCAGAGATAAGCTTATTGAATAGAGCGATACATATCAACATAGAGGGATATATATCAACATAGTATAGTTGAATGACAGCAGAGGATTGTTCTGTATATAAATTTGTTTCACAGTAAGTGAAGATAACCATAAAGATTATCCACATGGTGAACCATGAAGCTAATGACAGCACTAGTTTTATCGAGTATGACGTTTTATTTTGTTTTGAAGAATTGTAAGACTGACATGGAATGATATTTTGATGCGTTTTAAGACTACCCGTAAAAAAAATTATATTTTTCAAGACGTCTGCAATTCAGAATAATTCATATTTTGTATTGTAACACTATTAAAAAAACACGTTTAGATTTCAGAATAATTCACCTTTTGTATTGTGACAAAGAATGGCATTGAAAATAGCAACCTATTTTCATGGAAGACACTTTAGCAAAGAGGGAGTAAATTCTATATCAACCTAGTGATGGCAATGCTGGAAATCAAAACATACTAAACTGAAATGACGGGTGCAAATAAAAACATAGTAAAGTGAGATGACTGGGAATTGTGAGATCCTCGTGAAGTGTGCGTGACAGCCATTAAATCTCTCAATTTTTTATTTATTTTTAATAGGGTAGGGTATGACCTTGGTGGAGGTTGGTAATCTAATGTTCAATGGCCACATGTGTCACGTAGGTTTATAAGGTTTCATTGTTAATGTGGAGGACGTGATTCCTATATGGCCACCTTGCTATCTGACTTCTTTGTTGACTCAGATTATTGATTAGGCCTCCTTATGGGAGTCTCTCATTTTCCCAACATAGAACACCCCACTTTGCATATGTGGTTTGACCAAGGTTTGCCTCTACACTCTTCCACATTTTTTGAAGTGTCTATTTCTACGTGTTTCCCTAAGATGCCAGTGGTCATGACACTTAGGTTCATTCATGAGGTCTAACTATGGTGAGGGTCATTGGATGGAGAATCGGCAACGATTTTCCCACTTGCTCTCACCTGCCTTTTACAAGAGGTTTTAAGCTTGTCATAAATCCATTCAATGTTCATTTGACTGATGTCAATGCAGAGGCTTGGAAGGGAAGTTTGGGGTACGTGGAGGAGGAGATGAGCTCCTTGGCAGGTGGAACCTTGGTTAGGGGAACTTTGTAGAGTTATGGGTTTGGAGTGGTATTGTTATCCTTTTGTTTGTTTCAGTTCTGTGTATGTTTCATTTAATTTTCGTTACCCACCCTTCCATACAACTTATAACTGACTTTATCGGCCCTTGTCTCAGCGAAATCTTTGTGAGTTCTATGGCATATCCCCATGAACTCAGTCTTCACTCATAGCATTGTGTCATGTTTTCTTTTTTGTATGGCGTTATGATTTTGATTTTGTGACTTACGATTGTTGGTATTTCATTTCTTCCCCTCCTCCCCTTCTACATTCTTAGCTTTGAGTGTCAACAACATAATTCACTCTAGTAATTTCCTTTTTCTGCAAAACACTTGTCTTGAGAAGATATTTTCATTATATGTAATTTACGGAGAAGATGGGTCATCATTTGCAGGAAGCCAATTTAAATTTGGGTTTCAGTTCTATGTAAACATTCAATTCTTTAGTTATTTCCCTTTATTATTTATGCTTTTGTGTTTTCGAAGTGCTAATGACCTTGATGACCTAGGCAAGAGGGCTTTTACGAGTTGATGATGGGAGCATGTTGACATTGCACTACTAGTCGACGAAAGAGTTATGATGTACCATGGTCTTGTTCCCATATGGTTTCTCCTTCGGCATAATAATAAGAGGACAGTCATTCTCCCTATTTGGTCATTGCATGTGACTTCTTGGGTTACCTTGGTTGTCTGCATTTCGTTTTCCTTCCAAGGTAGTAGAATTTTCTAACCTTCATTGTTGTAATGTGATGCTAGGAGAGGGTACCCACCCTACCACCACCATGATACATATGGGTAATCAAATTTTCTCTTAATAATGAAAGGTTTAATTCAATTCTTTTTATTTACTCTATCTTTATGTGATCTAGTCTGGTTGTTGCGGTTACCTTATTTTTTGTTTAGTTTTAATTCTACCCTAGTTATATATGTTCACATTCTCCCAAGAGATCACCATCTATACTGGCGAGTTACTCTGAGTGGCCACAATCTATACTAGTTGTTAACACTGAGAAACCATAGTTTTATTCTAATAGTTTGACTAGTACTAAGCCTAAACATCTATTCCCATGTTGTAGATTAGAATTTTTCTTTATCTTTTAGCTCGATGCCCATTCTCCTACATCAAGTCTACATATTCATCCACCACTCTTCCTTAAGATGTTATGGAATACGTTTTAGGGTTTGGTTTAAGGTAGGAGGTGGAGGATGTTTGGGTCTTCCAATTGTTCAAGACTCTCCTGTCCTTGTGCTTCATTGGTATAATTTCTTGACACATACAAAGAAGCCACTTGATCACCATACTCATTGGTATTACCATCCTTGAATTGTTCTGAGGAACACAGATACATGCATATTCACACATATGGGATGGCCTTAACACTTTGTTATTTTAATTCTAGGGAGCTCATGACTGATATATATAATTTGTGAATTGAATTTATTTATATTTAAAGATAGTTCCGAGTAATTCAAATCATTTAATATATAAAACTAAAAGATTCATATTCGAAATGTAACATACTCAACAAACTATCAAATAAAATATTAGTATAGTAATTTAAATAATTTATCCTCGAAAACTAAAAGATTCATATTCCAACATTAACGTCCTTAACATATTATCAAATCAATATTAGTATAGCATCGATGGAAATAATTTGTATTAATTAGCAATTTGACATACAATAATTGCATCAAAGTTTAGATTAACTTGCAAACAAATGGGCTATATAGATTGATGTGGGACATTCCACCCATCCTTAGTTGATCTATAAGCCAACATCTCTTTATTGAGACACCCAAAAGTCTCAATTATGATTTCCGAGAAATGACCTCACATTCTCGCCTATTATCCCACATATTTGATTTTCAACAATAGATGGTGAAAAGCCTCACAATAATAGTTATTTATTTCCTAGGAGTTATTCCACCATCAAGGCATATCCCCTCTCTACTAGGTGGCCCTTAAAATCTATTATTTGTCCTCCATATTAATTTCCTTTTTAGGGAACAAGAATTCTTGAACTTGTCATTTTCCTTTCACAATTTATCATTAGTTAAGAAAAATCCCTTTATAAAATCACAATCCATACTCATTAATATCACTCGTTAACCTATATCTATTTATTTATTATTATTGGAATCAAGAGTGTGCAATATTTATTACAATGTTTGTCACATGTTTGTGTTCCTTAATTCAAATAATAATTCGTAATAATTAAAAGAAAATGTTGCATTACATTACCCCCCCATAATATTCAACATTGTCCTCATTCTTTATTTTAGATGCTTGACCCTAGAATAACAATCGATATACTTCCCCAAGTGTATCCTCCATCTCCTAGGGAGCCTCTTTAGGGCTATAGTGCTTCCGCAACACCTTAAATTGCATGAAAACTTGATTTTATAGATTGGTCTCCCTTCGATGAAGAATGTATAGGGGATCTGTTAGAAAATCTCACTTGATTTCCACCTATACGAAATTCCAATCAACAACATGAGACATATCATACACATATTTCCATAAGAGAGAAACATGAAAAACATTGTGTACTCTGATGTTTGCCAACAGATCCAACTGGTAGGCTACTCACCCTACTTTTGCCAATACTTCGAGTAGCCCACAATATCTTGTTACTAGCTTCATGCAACTTCCTAGTTTGAGTTTGGTTCTTTTTTTCTTAACTCATAGGTAGACATGGTTTCCTACTTTGAAATTCAAGGGTGTCCTTTTTAGATTTATGTAACTCTTTTGTCAGTCTTGTGCAATGTTCAAATTATGTCTTGCCTTTTGTACAACCTATTCTAATTCTTTGAGCCATCATCTAATCTACTAGATTGTCCCAAATCACTAGTGTTTTTCATTTCCTTCCATATAACACCTCAAAGGGGCTCAATTTTAAAGATGATTGATACCTATTATTGCATGAAAATCCAGCCAAATGTAGATATTATCCTCATTTCTTAGGCCTATCCATAACATACATCCTAAGAATATCCTCTTTAATATTGTTTGTCCTCTCTATTTATCCATGTGAATGTGGGTGATAAGAAGTCCTAAGACTAAGTTAAATCCTCAGGCCTTCAAGCAAACCCTTACATAAACTTCTAGTAAATTTTGGGTCTCTATCTGACACCATGGTCCTTGGAATCCCGTGTAATCTAAATATCTCCTTCATAAAAATGTCCACTACATTAACAACTTTATAGGTGGTATTTAAAGGGATGAAATGGGTTGTTAGTTAGTTTGTCAACCACTACCATAATCAAGTTGTGTTGCATGTTCGTCTTAGGGAGCCTGGTAATGAAATCCATAGTGATGGTTTCCGATTTCCATTTGGGTATAGGTAGGGGTTGCAATATTACTGCAACATGTCGGTGTTCAAAATTAACTAGCTTACACTGCATGCATCTCGCTATATATTTGATTATCTCATTTTTCAATTTTGGCCAATAATTCTTCCTTTTTACTACTATAAGCATTTTTTGGTAACGTGGGTGTCCGAAATATGGGCTTTTGTGAAACTTGTCCAACAGAAATTTCTTTAAATATCTTAAATCTCATACAAAAGTTCTATTTTTTATTTGGCTAGGAATATTCGATTTTATTTCTACTCTTTGTTTAACATATTTTTTTTTTGTTTGCACATTTTTATTTAATTTTCTAGTTTTTTTGTCATTTTCATATGTTTTTAATTCTTGCTCACAAATTTGTTTCATACCAACTAGCGGATGTGGAATTTAGTAGGCTTATTCTTATGGCAATAACATTTGCAAACTTGCGTTCCATGCCTTTTATTTGTTTGATCTAGAAATCATACTCACTAATAAAGGCCAACCATATAGCTTATCTAGTATTTAGGTTAGGTTGGTCAAGCAAGTAAATTAGGGTGACATGGTTGGTCATCAACACAAATCATCTCCCAATGAGATAGTCTTGCCACATTTTGAAGGATTGTATAATCTCTTGTAACTCTATATCATGGGTGGCATAATTTTTCTAATGTTCCTTTAGTTTTTAGGATTCGTAACATATTGTGTCCTTGTGACAAAACACTCACTAATCCACGCTTAGAGGCATCAGTAAAGATGGTAAAATCTTGGTATCGATCATGACAAACTTGTCTAGGTATTTACTGAAGATGTTGTTCACCAAGCACATGAAAGTTGATGGTGCATTCGTCAACCTGAATGGGATTACTATGAACTCCTAGTGCTCATAATGAGTTTTAAGTGCAATCTTATGAATGTATTATTCTTTAATTCGGATTTGATCTTACCCATATCTTAGATATGTTTTAGAAAATACCCTTAAATATTGTACTTGGTCAAATCAATCGTCAATCCGTGGCAGCGAGTACATATTTTTGACTTTCATCTTATTTATCTTCTTGTAGTCTATTAAAAAATTGTTATGCAACCAACTCACAAAATAGAAGAAAAGAGAGATCAACACCTTCAAAATTAGTCTCTTCGAGGGGGAAACCTCCTTTACATTACACAAATGAACAATTCTTGGACGATACAAATGAAAAACCCTCATTTATATATAGTAGCCTAAGGGGTCACAATATAGTCAAAGCCGACAAAACAATAATAATATAACTACACAACAATAACAATAGTTGGCTTCTATCGAGCACAATAATAACAATATGGGGACAATAGGGTTACAACAATAACAATAAGGGCTACAATGACAATATTAATGGGGGAACCACTAGTATTATAGGGACCTGACATGCCCCTCTCCTTCAAAAAAGTGTTGTCCTCAATGCTTGAGTAGTTCTGGATGATTCTATATTAAATTCTCACCCTCCCATGTGGAATCTTTAATGGGTAAGTTCTTCCACTTGATGAGAGACTCCAAAATTGATCAAATTCATAGCTTTCAAGTTCTTGTTTCTGTGACTGCTTGAGGTTCCAATATGATTTTTCCTTCGTCATCAAGTTCTGTCAATATTGTTTGAATTGGGAGTTTTTCACCTATAACCTTCTTTAAGTATGAAACCTAGAAAATTGGTTGCACTCAAGAAGCTGCAGGAAGCTCCAATTTGTATGCTATAGAACCAATCTTTTGCAACACCTTGTACGAACCATAATACTTTGGTGATAATTTGTTTAGAAGAAGGAATACAATTCGGGATACCTCTATTCGCATACAAAAATTTGCAAGCGAAGGAGTAACTAGAGTGGAGATCAGAGATTTATTCGAAAATTTTAAGACCAATATCCTCAGTACTCTCTCGGCCCAGATAAAAATAGCACAGATCAAAAAGACACAAGCAGAAGCTGATACACCCCTGGTTGTGTTCTGCCTGACTTGTCGGAAGAAACATCCTTACATGGAATGTGAATTGAATAGCATCAACCTATGTAACATCTGTGAGCTAGAAAATTCGACAGAGAAGTGCCTGGAGCTCCCTAGACTAAAGGCATTACTCAGAGAATCAAGTGAAGAGGTGCACTCCTCTTACATCATTGCACCAAGGAGGCCACAACAACTGCGACCTCCAAGCATGTCTGAAGACCTTTCCTCTTTCATTTCGTGTAAGAATGCATATAATAAGCAACCATATCCATGGAAATATCCTGCTCCTCCTCCAACTCAGTTCCCTTCACCTTGGAATGAATGGTCTCCATCTCCTCCTCTTCAATATCTACAATCCCAACTATACCCTTGGAACTAGAACTGGAGAGGAAATGCCCATAATTCAGCTTTGTCTGCACCACCCATGCAACAATAGTTGTAGTTACCTCCTTTGCAACCTCATGCTCCTCCACCACCTATGTGACCCCAACTACTTGTGCAACCTAACCCAAACCCAAACAATAAAGTAGCTCACGGCATAGAGGATCCTACGACCTTCTACACCTACCTTATTGCCCCCATGGAACTTAATGAAATAAAATTATGATCAGCCACAGTAACTAACCCCAATCACACCCCTATCATTACAGATGAGGACTATGAACTATCCAAAGAAGAAGTCGGAGGCTCTGAGGTAGTTATTGTGCCTACAACAACTGATACAAAGGAAGTTGCTACATCTACAATAGCTGAACCATGAAGAGTTGTTGCATCTGTAATAGCTAATTTGGGGAAGGCTAATACACCTGTAACAATAGATTCAATTGTTGTTACGCAGGACCCCCTGTACCCTCAGAGACTGGACGAACCTAGGATGACTTCACACCCTAAATCTGATTTCCTTAGGGAGTTGCAAAATTTTTACTAATTCCTTTGCTGCAAGCCCTTAAATAAGTACTGATCTATGCCAAGACAGTGAGAGATTTGTGCATCAAGAAGACTGGGAGGAAGCCTAAAGACCCTGCCACCATAAATGTGATGGGAAAGTTATTTGAATTAATGTCTACTCAGCCTCTCCTTACTAAGCACAATGATCCAGGAAATCCCACAGTCACCATCTACATTAATGATCAGCCCATATCCAATGCATTGATTGATCTTGGGGCTACCATTACTATCATGAAAAAATATCTCTTTATCGCTCTCTGGCTATGGGGACTCAAACACACTCCTATTGTGCTGGAATTGGTAGACAAGTACTATGTTAAACCCGAGGGATGTTAAAATATTTAGTGATTACGATAGCTTCTTGGAGATATCTGTTTGATTTCCATATCCTTTAGCCCAAATCCAATCTGGGGGGGCATCCTTTGATCCTAGGGAGACCTTGATTGGCCACTGTGGATGAATTCATAGGCTGCAAGATGGGATCCACAGTGATGTCAGATGGCCAGGCAACCCAAAACCTTAATATTTATCCCCCAAAGCCAAATTTGGATCTGTACAACCCTTGGTGAGATGAGTTAAAGCCTGAGTCAGATCTTTCCCTGCCACTCATCACTTTGGGGAAAGCCCAGTATTTGAAAGACAAGATAGAAGATGATGTTATTAATGGTTTTACTAGTAATTGACTTTTTTTTGCTTCTATTAAAAATGGAAATGAGGAGAAAGAGGTGGAAGATATAGATTTTGAACAAATGAGAATAGCTATGAATATTGTTAGCAGTCCAATCAAGGCTGAATCTGCAAAGTTTTTGAATGTTAATCCCAATTTGACTGCTGAACATAATCAACAGCTATTACAACTTTTACAGAAGCAGAAAAATGCATTTGCATGGGATTATACAGATATGAAAGGGATCCACCCTAACCTATGCACTCATTGTATTTATTTGAAGGATGGCTACAAACCAGTCATACAGCCATAGTGCCGATGAACCCTGCACTAAGGAAGTGGTGAAAGAAGCACTACAAAAACTCCTGAGTGCTAATTTTATTTACACAATATCTGGTAGTCAGTGGGTGTCATTGCTTGTCATCATTCCTAAAAATAATGGTAAGTGGACATTCTGTGTTGATTATAGAGAAATCAACAAGGCCACTCAGAATGAACATTTTTCATTACCATTTATAGATCAGGTCCTTAATACTCTCTACGGAAAGAAATTCTTTTCATTTTTCGATGGATTTAGTGGCTACAATCAGATAAATCAACCTTTACTTGTCCTTGGGGAACCTACACATACAAAGTGCTACCTTTTGTGCTCTGCAATGCACCGACAACCTTTCAAAGGGAAATACTAGGAATTTTTATTTATTTATTAAATGACTATCTAAAAATCTTCATGGACAGTTTCACACATTATGGAGATGATTTTAAAGTGGAATTAGTCAATCTGGAAAACGTGTTAGAATGATGTGTACATACTAGTGTTGCCTTGAGCACTAAGAAATGTCGCATGATGATGACTGAAGGGATCATGCTTGAACATTACATTTCTACTGACGGAATCAAGGTAGACTCCACAGAAATAGAGGTAATTCTAAGAATTCCAACCCCCAAAACGAAGAAAGAGGTATGTAGTTTCTTAGGGAATGCAGTGTATTATAGAAGATTTATAGAAAAAATTTCAAGAATTACATCACCATTATTTTCCTTGCTCATGAAGGATGTTTATTTCTTATGGACAGGGAAGTGTGAGCAG
>APFE031072553.1:14850-45239 GCA_000404065.3 Pinus taeda
TAGAAAATTCAAAGTGTTCTAGAATTTAGACAGGTATAGTTTTCCAACAAGCTATCTTGGGACTGATTGGGTGAAGTGGAAGGCCTCCAAAAATAGCCTTGAAGTGGCGCTATGCATAAGGCTTGGGGCATTGCGCATCAGGCAATTTTTTGCCAATTTTGCCTAAAAACTCAAAATTTCTCCTAGTTTATCTATCAGTTGACTTTTTCTCTTCTCCTTGGTAAATTTGTGATGGTAAATGATGTAATATGATGTAAATATGATGAAAAAATACTTGAGGAGGTAGATTCATCAGTTATAAGTGGTTTGAGGTTGAATGAATCAGTTTCCATAGTTTTAGAGGCAAGTTGTTCTACTGCCTATTTTTCAGGTCCTAGTTTAGATGTTGTTGAAATAGATCCTTGACTCATGGATTCGACCCTTTATGGCTAGAATAGGTGGTTTAAACCCTATATTATTTACTTTCTTAATCATTTGTAAAGGTTGGACTCTTGTGGATGCATTGAGCTGCATTGTACATCACTTCTGCAGTTTGGCAAGGAAATGAACCAGGGTTTTGCAGCATTTTGTGGGATTCTTGTGGTAATGTCCATTAGCATTATTTTCTCATATGTTATTCAATTTATCTTATTGTATATGTTCCATCATCTCTATTTTTATGCATAACTAAATGCATCAAATTTAAAAGGTAGAATCCATTGGTGTTTTAGTGCTCTGCCTTGGGGTTTATTTAGTTTTAAATGTGTTCTTCTATTTGAAGAGGACTCATGACATTTGCATGCCCTTTCCAACTCCTCACCAGTCTTTAGACTCACCATCACATTCATTTCAAAGTACTAAAACACTTGCCTACCTCGCCCCACTGAAACCTCTGCAAATCTAAGTTGATTTCTCGGACCCAAAGTTGCCTTCCTCATTTGATCCAGCAAAAAACCATTAAAATCAATGAAATTCCTCTCAGCATATACCTAGCCTAAAATTAGTATTCATGTTAGTCATTTCGAGCCTTAATTGCCATATTTTCTTTGATCTTGAGAAGGAGAGAGCCCTCTCTCGACCTAGTAGGTCTAGCTACCAGGTTAAGCATGGTTTGATGTTACCCTAGACTTGCCTTTCTCAGCCTGCGGTAGATCCAGGAACTAACATATTCCACAATAGAGGCAGAATATGTGGCAGCAATTGAGGCAACAAAATAAATTGTGTGGCTCAGGAAAATGCTTGAAGATTTGTAGGTAAAACAAATAAAATTGACTCCACTCATGATTGAAAATACTTCGGCAATAAAATTGGGCAAGAACCCAAAGTTCCATGATCAAACGAAGCACATCAATACAAAATATCATCTGATTTGACATCGTGTTGAGGCCAAAACAATCCATCTTCACCATTGTTCCACTAATGAATAGATTGCATACATCTTCACCAAAGCGCTTGGAAGAGAAAAGCTTGAAAGATTCATAACGATGCTTGGACTCACCAACATCCCTTCAGATTAAGGGGGGTAATGTTGACACCTAATCATAGGGATTGGGTGAACAGATGTAATTAATGTAAACAAATAATAGAGGAAATGGAGAGTCATTGGAAGATGAATTGAACAGTCAATCCCTCTTGTATATAATAATGAACAACCTAAATGAATAATACAATTACATTTGAGGAGTTACCTCTTGGTCTGACACTAATTAACTCAAGATGAATTAATTAATTATTTTTCAAGTAGCTAGTGAGACTAAATTCGAATTTTAATTCTCAATTTTAATTCAAGGACAAATTAAAATTGGAATATTCTTGTTGCCACATTTCAACAAGCAATCCCTATCCCATGCTACTAGGAATAGATTAGGCCACTGACATGAATGGAGTGATAAATCTAAAGTAGCGTAAGATGATTTTTGAGAAAAAGTCACTGTGCGTAGTGGTACCTTTAGACCCTGTGGAAGGATCACACTACACAGAGCTGGTGCACGACTATGATAGTGACAACGATCTAGACTGTATCTACAAGATAACCACATAGGAGCAGGACTGGGTAAATCCAATAGCCGATAGCAGGATTTTGTGGGAGCACGAAAGTTCCTACGCCTTAGATTCGGATGAAGAAATAGAACGACGACAAAACCGATCACACAAGGTAACCATTATTAACTACAACATGATGATAAGGTCACTGCGCTGTGTGGAAACGGAGATAAGAGATCTGCCTATGTATGACGTGTTGATAGCAGTGGATGATTTCCTCAATAAATTTGAAAGAGAAGTGCCAGAACAATAGCATTTCGACGCTATGAAATGGGCACTGTGCGCAACACTTGCAATATGGTGGGGTATGCATCAAAGGAGTTTTGAGGATTGGCACAAATGCAGAAGGATGATGCTCATGCGGTTTGGGAAGCCTATGATGTGAATGAAACCCGGGTATGACGGATGAAACAACCTACACTCCCACCTTTCCGGATGGGTACAGACGTATGATGTTCAACCTGCATGAGTGCACACCATCCTCACGATAGGAAACACGATTGACAAGCTAGAACGAGGAGGATGATGGCACGAACGATGACCAGGAAGTAGTATAAGACCAAGCGTGCCAAAGATTATCCACGTGGAAGCCTTTGACAAAGTATGCAAAGTACTAAACGCAGTCCACTAGGTGAGACACACTTACTGGGACCTGCACATACAACGGTTCTATGGGCTTATAGGACCATGTACAAAACCTTGCCCGCGTGGGCACTTCCAATGCTGACGTATGAAGAAGATACTATAATCCCTATGGAGCATGCAAAGCCTGGTCTGCGCATAGCAACACCCATAGATACGATGGTTCATGAAGCCCGGAAAGAAGAAATCACACAGCCACAATAAATAGAACACATGGGACTTGAGGAAGAAATCAAACAGGGAAACCTTAGACTCCGCGAACTTGAAAAAGAAAGGTTACAGTTAAGGAAGAAAAGCGCTTTGATGGACGCGAAGGTCAAGAAACTGGAGGATGAGATAAAGGAAGAGTTTCTTGCCGAAGAAACTAGGATGGTAGGGCAAGGTGGGTACGATCATGCTGACAAGTTTGAAAATTATCGTTGTGAATTGGTTAGTCTGATGCCTTGGCTTGGACCGCATATTGTTAAGCGTAGTGACCAGGGTAGCTCATTGCAAATAGTGAAGTGTGCGATGTCGACCACAACAATAGAAGGTGGGGATTCTCCAAGAACTATGATGGAGGATAGGATAGTACACGGGTGGTGTGGCCACTTGACTAGCCAAGGGAAGGACAGTCTTAGTGCTTTAGGTAGTTGGAAGGGAGCGCAAGGCTATAAACTATCCTTCCGAGGAGCTACGTGATGTTGGAGATGAGCGCAGAAGCAAAGAGTCACAAGGTCCACGACCATGCATGGGGGGCTACGCCGCTGCGCAGGTTGACCATAAAGTGACCATTGAAGTCACTATTCACGATGGAATGCTCGACTTGAGGCAAAATGGAGCAAGTGACAAACATTTAAGACGCAATTTATGGGCAATATTTGGGAAAATCTGCCTCTAAGAAAGCATTAATGAACCGAAATTGGGGGGAACGGTCGAATTTGAATTCAAAATGCACTATAAAATACAAAGTGCTGCCTAGAAAACAACACTTGGTCATTTGCGAATTGAGTGATTAAGCAGAGCCTTGAGTATTGAGAGTCGAGCGTTGATTGAGCCCTTAAATTCATGAGTGACAGATTGCAGCACAACTACAATGACAACTACTAAGGATGGTCAGGGAATAGAAGAGGTAACCACCGACGAGGCCGCATAGGTCCTAATTGTGGAGGATGTTCCAGAAGGTGCTAGGATTGTGGCAGAGATCCTAAAATCACCAAGTATGCTAAGACCCAAGAAGGATAAACAAGAAATGGCTTCCATACGCGTGGCCCCACAGAACCTGCTGCGTAGCAAATTGTCGATGGAAGAGAAGGGGAAGCTATCATGATAGAAACAGATGAGTAAGAAGAATATTTACAAGCCCTTATCATCACAGAGGAAGAAGAAAAAAGCATGGAGGTGGATACTCAGCCTAGGCACTCTGCGACAAAACTACCTGCCTATGTCCCTCCATGGAAAGGGAAGGCCAATTCCCCAAGGAATTGGAAGAGACCAAGAGTTCACTCTAGAACCCACTCCTCCTAGATGGAAATACGTTTGAAGGCATGCAACTGGGCTATGTATCAACCATGAAATTTAAAGATTGGGACCTCGCTGATCACGAGAAGTTCCCCCACTTGGATACTGGAAACCTCATGAAGTAGCACACTACGGGGGTGGTAGCAACATTAGAGCCATGGAAATGGTTGCGAGGTGTGGAAAAGTTTGGGCTACTGAACCTACTTTGTGCGTTGCATTTTCACTGCCCCCCAGTAACCATTTTCATCATCAAGAATCTGCTCTACCTGGTACATGATGGGTATTTATGGCTAGAGGAGCCCATCCCCATCATGATAGACTTGATTCTTCATGTTTCCCAGCTTCCATACAAAGGAAAGGACCTCGTGACCATATCAAAAGGAAAGGGTAGTGATTTTGCCCTTGTGAAGGTCATGAAGACGAAGTACAAGCTGAAAAAGAAGAAGAGGGGTTATGCCATATCCAACATCAAGGACAAAGTGGTACGCATGGCAACCAAAATTCTGGCAAGCAAAGTTATGCGAAAGTGTTGTGTAGACAAGGTACCTATGCTGGTGGTCGCAGTATCCAAGCAGTGCATGGAGGGGGTCCACTTTAACTGGTTCAAATTCCTCTACATAGAATTCTTAGAGAATTGTCATGAAGCCTAGGAGTAGGGTAAAAAATTCCACTAGGCATGGCTATTGCTATCCATAGTGCTTGTAGCAGGGGAATTGTTGGAGGACAGTTAATTCCCCACAATTAATAGAGATTTACCTAAGGCCGCGAAGTAAGCTTCGCTCTGGGCCACAAAGGATACGACAAGGATACGCGACACCAAGATCTTCTGGGTGCTCATGGAGATGACCATCTAAATGTGGATCAACCATAAGCCATGATTGTCACCCACGGTTTACAATAGTCTGTAGAGTTTCGCAGAATTCAAGGTAGACATGCACAACATCTTTATCAAGGTGTGCAAGGATCCGACAAAGTAGTGGACAAAGCTAACTTTCGTAGCCACTGATGATGCCATTTTTATTGTCTTGGAGGCATGGCCTCTAGAATGGCATGCCCTCGACATTGCAAAACTCGAGAGGTCGGTACCGCAGAAGAAGAAAGACGATGCCAAAATGCGCATGGCATAGTTGGCCGAGAAAAGGTGGAAGGAAACAGTAGTAGCGAAGGTCCGGGTAGTGCGAGAAGTGACCCAGAAAGTAGCCGAGCAGGAAAATGCTGTAGTAGCCAATGGCATAGGCAGCGCCATGAAAGTAGGCGAGGGCCAAACAATGCATTCGCAGGGGTAGGAGGTAGAGGAAGTAGAAATAGTAGAAGGAAGCATGGACCCAGGGACTGCGTCCACACAGTTGAAGTACCAATACCCGACAAAGAGAACAGGATCGAGGAAGAAGGTCAAGGCCTCGAAATCATCCACTGACCCGATCTCCCTAACCGAGGGTGATCTGCATGACATCGGCAAGACGGTGCATGATGTCACCAATGAGGTTCTTTAGGATTTCATGCAGGAGCACGAGACTGTGTTGGGGGCCCTCAGAGCGTAGTTGCAGGACTTACAAGTGCACCCCCCTTAGGTTGGTACCCTTTCAACCAACCTCGCAATTGGATCCACGGTAGTAGAGAAAATTTTGCGCACACGAATGATGAACACAGACATATTTAAGGAAGGGGCTCTAGTGGCATCAAATGAGGTCGACAAGCTGTTGGTTAGCATGATGAAAGGTCTCAGGGTTAATCTCACTCCCCTTCTGTGCAAGACATTATATCTATTAGAGGATGGGATAATGGTACAGATGTACACTAGGGAGAGCTGCGTGCTCCAGGTCCTCAATGAGCAGAAGATAAACATGGTACAACTCAGGTTGTAGTGCGATGACTTGCTGTTGCAAAATCAATAGTTGGTGTGGGTGATAGGTGACACTTGCCACAATGTCCCGAAGCTAGCCATCCAAGCAGATCTACCAGTAGAGGTGCGGATCCATAGGTTAGCAGCAGGAGTCCATGAGTCTAAGGAAGAAATGACAAAGGTTTAGCTAGAGCTGAATCTTCAGATCACTGAGCAGTGATTACAGGCACAACCATCCACTCCCCTGGAAGTTAGAGAACAACATTCTAGCGCTATCACAGTGGGATTGGAGGAAATTGGAGGTGCAGTGCGAGACTGCACCAACATGTTGGAAGAATCACTTGAGGTCCTCACAACTCTGAAGGAGAACCCCAAGATCTAGCGCTTAGAGATAGAGGTGCAAGAACTCCAACAACAATATGATAGTGTTCGACGAACTGCGTAGAGAGTGGTCCTCACCTAATGGCTTGCGAGGATGCTGTAGGCTAAAGCATTGAAGGAACAGGTGGATGCAGTGTGACATAAGGAGGCAGTTCTCAAAGTGCACGTTTAGCCTTGGATCGATGAGGCCTTCACCATCACGATAGACATCAAAGGCAAGCTCGCAAAAATACAAGGGATGCACAAATTGATGTAGAGAAGCACCCTAGACGCAGAGGTCTTGGAACAATGCATGCAACAGATCTAGCAAGCAGCAGCTCAGTGCACTGCTAATCTCCACACAGTTCGAGAATAATTGGAGGGACTTCGTGCAAAGATTGTTGCGCTGACTAAGTGACTCAAGGGCAAGTCACGGTGTTTGTGTTGAGGGTTTGTTGGGCATGGAATCCCCCCAACGCATGTTTTGGGGATCAAAGCCCAAGTTTTAACTGAATTTTGTTGTAAATTTCTACGAATTGCGGGCATGGGGCGCGAAGAGTATGATAGAGTCACAGAGCTGTCTGCCCTAGTTTTGTAATGTAATTTCAGCCTACCCATGGTCGATAGACCATGGGATTGTATAAATAGAGTGAGGCTCTAAGTGTAAAAGAGAGAGAGATAGTAGAGAAGCAAGAGTCTAAGTGATTAAGTGTAAAGTGTATCTTTGGGTCATAGGGTAGGAGAAGGCTCTACAGCTAAGTGTACAAAAGCCTAGTAGTCCGTAGCTGAGTGCGTGAGCCCCTACAACTGAGTGTGCAGGGTGGAGTCGAATCTGTAACCAAGGAAGGAATTAATAAAGAGAAGTTTTATCATAATTCTATGTATTTGTTCTTGGGTTAATGCATTTTTGATATAATTTGTGAATATATTGTTTATTTACTGCACGCACCTATATGAATGGTTTATATTGTTAAGTATAACTTAAAGCATGCAAGAAGGCTAAGATAATCAACTAACATTGGAATATCAATAAATTCTTGGGTAATAGCGCAACGTTCAACCCTTCAGTAGGGCTACGCAAAGTTAGTATCTCAGGCTGCGAGGTACGAAAAAGTGCTCGAAGCGACTTGCGCGCAGGGTAAAACCACAGACCACTTGAACTTATTAGACATATCGAGGGTGCAGAAATATGGTTCTAGCACCCTCCCATACTACTTCAGGTGAGCTCTCAGTCCATGCTCCATGTATTGTTACCGAAAGGGCTAGTAGTACCAAGATTGTTTTTGGCTAAATCAACTCTGAACCTGGGTCAGGCCCTAACAAGCCATGGTTACCTGGTAATCCTTTTTACCTAGATCATTATGAGTAGTAATTTTTATCTTTTTGACTCCCTAAATATAAAAGATTACCCGAGCACTTGTCCTTTCGAGCTCGTTTCAAATCGAAAGTGATAGAGTCACCTTTGCTTCTTTCTTGGCTCTTAAAACATGAAAGAGAACCAGTTTGTTTTTGCATCTTAAAAAATTGTTGCCCATGATATTATAACATCCATGTTAGTATTTTTTAGACCACATCGTGATTATACCTTTAAATACATTTTAAAGCCCTTGAAATCGATCTCTCTTTTGATTATTTGAGACAAGATCATTGTGGTTGAACCAACTGGTTCACCTAGTTCCTTTTCCTCTCCTCTCTCTGAATGATTGTGTGATGAACCTTTTCCTAAATTGCCACAGTAGCTTGAGGACCAAGGTGTTGAGCTTGGAATTATTCTAAGTATTCAACCTTTGTCATCTCGTCCTCCCCCTTCAGACATTGGGTCACTTTCTAACATTGGCCCAGAATATCTGGATAGTCCTATCCAGACTCCCAAGAGTTTGCCAACTTCTAAAGGTCAGCTTGGACTAGTTGATTATCCTATGAATCCTTTGTTTGATCCTATTGTGATATCACAACAACGTCCATACAGTCTGTATGATCAGTTGGGTATTACTTTGGAATTATCCCCTCGAACATCTTCAGTAATCCATTATCATCTGTTTTCACCCATGGAATCAAAAGGCGAAATCCCAATATCCTCTCCAGGTCACTTGGAGGTTTCCACTCCAGGCATAGTCGAGGAGCAAGAATATCCTTTCCTTCCTAAAGAATTCCCTTACACATGAATCATTTTGAATAGTGTTCATCCTTAGTTATTGCGTAATTATGTGACTTTAGCTCAGTTGGTTTCAGGCATGCCTAATACCTCATCATTATATGACAACCCTATTTGGGCATCTAGCACTATGCCTATCATAGGTCCGTTCATTCGGAACGTGACCACCCAACAAATAATGATTTCTACAGTCACTTCAGTCCTAGTGAAACCCACCATTCCCAATCCTCTTGTTTCATCGGTCCAAGCGACCCATTTAGTTCAACCGACGATCTCAAGTCATGTCATTGTTAGTTCTTTGATCCCTCTAGTAAGTGGATAGGTTGTTCCACCGAACAGGGGGCAAAGTTCAAATGTTTCTATGATGTCTGGCACAACCAATGTGAGTGGTTCACAACCTCACATGGTTGGGATGAACCAACCCTCTTCATGTGCCATTTCAAATCCTGTTGGTCTTACTGGATCAAGTAATGTCCAGTACCAGCAGCCTAACATTGGTCCGTTTCGGTCAAGTCATGTCCAGTACCAAAAACCCAATGTTGGTCTATCTGGGTCAAATCATGTCCAGTACCAACAACCCAATATGGCTCAAGGTTAGTACCAACCTCCTTTTCTTCCATATGGTTCACAAGTGATGGCTAATCCATCATACATTCCTCAGCTTGGACCCTATGTTTAGCCTGGTCTATCCACTCACCCGGTGGGTATGGCCAAATACAGTACGAGAACTTTCAAGTTGTCATGCTGGAAACTATCCAAGTACCTTTAAAGCAGCAAGCGAAACTCCTACAGCAGCAAGGGAAACCTTCATTTAAGCAGGGGCCATCCATGTAGCAACAAGGCTAGACCATGTCATAGCAAGGACAACTGCAAAAACCGCAGGGGCAACCCTCGCAACAATTGCCACAAACCATGCAGCCATAGATGTAGTATGCATCCGCAGGGACATCCTTTACAACCATAAGGTAAACCCTGGTAGCCACAAGGTCATCCCGGGTAGCAGCAACCCTTGTACTTGTATCAACAGAGTCAACCCTTGCAAGGGCCGCCCTAGGGTCAAGTCCTGCAGTAGTAGGCACAAAATCCTTATGTCCAAGGGCAACAGGTTCAACCTCCTTTTGTCCATGGATAGCAAGTCCCAAATCCTTATGTCCAAGGATAGCAAGCACAAAATCCTTACGTCCAAGGGCAACAGGTCCAATACCCATTCATCAAGGGGAAGCAGGTCCAAAATCCTTATGCTCAGGGACATCAGGGGAAAAATCCATATGTCCAAGACCAGCAAGATCAATAGCCTTTTAACTAGTATGTTAGTTATCAGTAGCCTCTGGCTAGACAATTCCAAGGCCTTCAAAGTTAGAATGCTCCCTACAGGCAAGGTAACCTACAATGGGGGTAAAATCAAATGCCTTATGGACAAAACCCTCCACTTTTGGGACAAAATCCTTACGAGAAGGGATGGGGGCCGCCAGTCGAGCCCCCTTATCGACCTCAAATAACTTTCAATACTAATCTGAATGGAAAATGGTATCAACCAATGGTATTCATCCACCCATGGAATTTACCCATGGTATTGTGACATCCACCCATGCTATTCATTCACCCATGGAATTTACCCATGGTATTGTAACCAAAAAAGACTATAAGTAACAAGTTGCATTTTGTAAAAGGATAGATTATCCACCACAATGTAGCTTTTACAATTATCCTCTGTTCTAATAAAAATTTCCTTTGTGGTTTTGTTTATTGGGTATTCTCATCTTTTTCTTATGGCATTTCAATTTTTAGATCTTAGGGGCCTCTCCCCCAAAATCCATTTCAATCTTTTAGTTCTTGGGGGCCTCCCTCCAGATTCAAATAAGTGGTATCGGTGTAGGTTATGATTCCATGGGAATGAGGGTTTGATTCATATTTCAGTTTCAAAATTTTCAACATTATTCAACAAACTTTAGGCATATGCTACATCCTCCACAAAGCATTTTATTGGGCCAAGTACGAAGAAGTTTTCTTTTTTCATTTTTTTGCAGGAATGTTTTTGGGCGATGAGTTTGTAGATAAGATCTGAAATTTTTGGTGCAAAATTAAAAAAAATAACAAATCTGAATTCCTTGTGAAAAATACCCAAATTAAAAAAAAAAATCGGCCGAATCGGAGTCTGGATGAGGGAGATATTGTTGATTAAAAATTAGCTATGTTGCAAAAATATTTCAGATGACAATTCATGGATGGTGGCTCTCCTATAATTTTTTTTAAACTTTGGTGCAGAATTTCAGAAAAGTAATTATATATGTGGGCTCCTCTTGAAAATTCGTTCAATTTCAATGGGTCGAATCGGAGTTTGGATGTGGGATATATCACTGATTCGATATCAACTATTTTTTCAGAACTTCTGTGACGACGGAAAAGTTGCAGCGTGAATATGAGATTCTAGAGTGTCCAGATAAGAATTTCCAACACATGGGAAGATGAAAAATTGTCCTTCTGTTTCCCAAAATAGGTTATAATAAATATTCTAAGTTGTATTGGCCTAGTTATGTCCATTTTAATTCTGGAGCAGCATTTAGAGTGGGTTCCCTTTGGAGACGTGTCCTCCCACCCTGCTTTAGTAGGCACCTACTTCACATTCATCAGTTTCGGCATAGAAGCATTCAACTTGGGTTCTTTGGAGATGTTCCTTCCCACTCGAGACTATTTAGGTACTTGCTACTTCATCAACAACCAACATCACGGTTATGGGTAAACTGCAAAAATCCTTGTCATCAAAGTCCATTTGCCAGGCCTCATATTGTTAGTATCAAATTCGGTCACAAGCATTACAGGGTATCTCTTTCCTCAGAAATTCATTTTTCATGGTTATGGTTCATCTACAAACCCACACTTCATCAAAGTCCGTTGGTTTATTGGAGCCTGACCCAGGTTCAAAGTTAGTTAGCCCAACAAATCTTGGTACTACTGGCCTTTTTGACAACAGTCTGCAAAGTACGGATAGAGGTCTCACCCAAAGTAGTATGGGAGAGTGCTAGAACCAGGTTTCCATACCTTGGATATGTCTGATGAGTTCAATTGGTCTGTGGTGTGACTCTGTGCATAGGTTGTTTCGCACACTTTCCCGTACCTCACAACCTGATATATTGTTTTTGCGCAGCCCTACCTAGGAGCTAAACGTCATGATCTACGTTATTACCCAAGACCTTACTGGTATCCCAATGTTATTTGATTATCTTAGCCTACTTACATGCTTTAAGTTATACTTAACAACATAAACCATTCACACAGGTGTGTGCAGTAAATAAACAATATATTTGCAAACTATATCAAACATGCATTAACCTAAGAATAGATACACATAATTATGATAAAATTTGTTTTTATTAATTCCTTCCTTGGTTATAGACTCGAATTCGCCCTACACACTCAGCTGCAGGGGTTTGCGCACTCAGTTGCAGACTACTAGGCCTCTGCACACTCAGCTGCAAAGCCTTCTCCTACTCTATTACACAAAGACACACTTTACTTGTGACTTAATCACTTAGACTTCTCATAATTATTCTCTATTCTCTATCTCCCTTTTTACACTTAAAGCCCTGCTCTATTTATACAATCCCATGGTCTGTGGACCATGAGTAGGTCTATCCAGCCGACATTACATTACAAAACTAGGGTGGCCAACCTTGTGACTCTATCATACTTTGACGCTCCACGCCTGCAATTCGTGGAGCATTTACAACAAGATTTGGTCAAAACTTAGGCTTTGAGCCCCAAAACATCCCTTGGGTGGATTCCATGCCCAACAGTCCCCCAACACTAACATTGTGACTTGCCCTCGAGTCACTATGTCAGTGCATCGATCTTTGCATGGAGTCCCTCAAACTGTTCTTGAACTGTGTGCAGGTCAGCAGCGCACTGAGTTGCTGCTTATTGGATCTGCTGCATACGCTGTTCCAAGACATCTGTTTCCGAATTGCTTCTCTACATCTGTGCCGGTATCCTTTGCATTTTTTTGTGGTCCCACGCCTTTGCCGAATCCTTGGAGTGCGAAGACTATGCTTTCACCAGCTAGTGAGATAGCTGGGCCACCCATGTAGGGCTTCAAATGGATGCGTTTCACTTTGCCTAGGAAAGGCTCTCCATTTAGTTTGATTAGCTATATTGCGCCTTCGTCTGTGACCTCCTTAACCACATATGGTCCCAGCCAATGCATTTTGAATTTTCCCTGGATTTTTTCAAACTTATTTTCATACAATAGTACTAAGTCATTTACCTTGAAGGTGCACAACTTAATATGGAGATCGTGCTAGGCCTTTTCATGCTGCTTTTGTACCTGTTGATGAAAACCAGCCAGGAACCATTCTTCCTGTAGAAAGTTCACCTGTAGAACAAATCGATATATGCAATGTCCTAAAGCATAACACTTGTTCTACTTCTACAAAACATTAAGCGAAAATAATAGCAAAATCATATGCTATTAATTCCAACAACCAAAAACAACCAATGGTCCAACTACGTATTCCTTGAGAACACTAGTTCCTCAACCATGCAAAAACTACTTACTAGAAATAGTTAAGCATCTGATGTTACATTGTCCCACATCTAATCTCAACTAGGCCTCTGACAGAACTGACATGCAATAGTTATCCATGAGTGAATCCTCAGTTATCTAAAATAATAGTTGCCACGTGCATGCAAGCATTAACATACTATATTTTATTGTTTTAATAACTTATTAAAATACTCTAACTAGACTTGACTAAGTAAAACTAAGTCAGCAGATCCTCTCAATATGGAATTGAACCTTATCTCCTTTAAACAAGGGATAAATTCCTAAATCAAGAGAGAAAATAATTGCATGATCTCACAAAGACTTCAAGTTTAATTTTCCATAATTAATTAACTCATGGAGATTAATTAATCAATATTTTAAATTGTTGTTAAGACCAAATTCATTTTTACTTCCTATAGTTATATCAGGGACTGCTAAAAATAAGAAGGGACCCAAAAATGTTATTTTTAGAAATTTCTATTTTTAGCAGTTTCACCTCTCACCCAATGTGGCCAATGACCTCACTGGCCAAAATTCTATTTTTAGACATACTACTTTTAGCACATTCTAAATTTAAAATTTCTTGTTGCACATTTTTCAACACTCCCTCTCAACAAGAAAGGCTTTCTCTCGAACCCGATCCTATAACTCGAGAATGTTCTGCATGCAACACATCTACCCGGTCCACTTGCTCCAACAACACTTGGAACAAAAACACTCCCAAGTGACCACTCTGTTGAGCTAGGAACATACTCTGCTACTAAAGCTCTACTTATTGTTGACAAGTGCTCCCTCTCTGACATCTACACTACTGTAACATCTCCATGCATCTCGCACCATTGCACATCTCTTTGTGCCACCTAGCACTGTGCAAAACACTTGTGCCTCTCGCATTACTACAACCTACTAGCTATGTGCTGTCCTGGGATTCCCTGCACTATCGCTCTCTCCGCGGCTCCATCCGCATCTGTCTCTACCCAATTAGTCAGTTCTTGCTACTCCACATTAGAGCTCCTGTAGTAAGGTCTCATCCAAGAGGTTGGGTACCTCAAGGATCCTGACCCTCCTCCTTGGGATGATCACTCTATATCACCGCACCTCCTACCTGGAGGTATGGCTGTATGTGATCCCTCAGCCCACTTGGCTCAAAGTTTCCCCCTACTAGAGGTCTCTACATGAGTAGATGTCTCTACTCAATCTCCTCTCAACTTCCCTTATTGTGGCTACTCCACAACCTCCTGAAGCTACCCCACAAATCATGGCTCCTCCATAATTGTCTGAGACTTCTTCTGGCGCTGCATGTTGAGAGGTAATATACCCTCCCTCTCAACCACCAAGTTTGCATCAGTTGCCTTGCTACTCAAGGCTTTGTATGCATCTTGAACCTCAAGAGCATACAGGTTCTTGACCTGTGAACCAATCTGCTTCACCTGTCTAGTGATGATGTGTCTAAGGAAACCCTTTCTCTTATTGAAGACTAGATCATAGCCTCTGTCTTCCAGCATCGTGATCGACACCAAGTTTCTCTTCAGTCCTGGTACATACTTGACATCGGTCAAGGTAAGGCGAGATCCATGCTCCCTCTGAAAAATAACTGTGCCTACACCTGAGACACTATACTTCTCATCATTACCCATTGCTATGAGTATCTGGAGATCTTTCTCCTCTAAAGTAATGAACAAACTCTTGTCGCTGGTCATGTGGAAAGAAGCTCCACTGTCAAGAAACTAACCACTTCCCACCATGGATGAAACCATGCATGTCAAGAGTATGAAATCCAACTCAAACTGTGAAGTAAGTGCCTCACCTTCAGATCCTTCCCCAGATCCCTTCTTGGATTTCTTCCCTGGACAATTTGCAGCATAATGGCCCACCTCATGACAACGAAAGCATCGCACTTTTGATTTGTAAACCTTCTTCCCATCATTGGACGAACTAGATTTGGAAAGAGAAACCTTCTCCTTCCCCTTCTTCATCTTACTCGCTAAGGCACAGTTCTACTCATCATGCATGGATCAAGAACTGTCTCTAGTGCTCTATCTGATCTCCTCCTACATCAAATCCAACCATAGTCGTTCCCAATCTGGCAGTTTCTCCCTTCCATTCATCGACTCCTGGTAGCTATGCCATCTCTTAGGAAGGCCAAGGAGTGCTAGACTCACCATATCCTCATCTGATGTCACGACTCCTACACTTGCAAGCTCATCCCTAGATGTGATGAGCTTGATCAGATACATAAATATTGTCTCATCCCTTTCACACTTGACCTTTTGAAGTTTTTCCTTCAGTGCCAGCTTCCTCTAATCACTGCTATTTTGATATAAATATTTCAATGTTTTCCACATTGCATGCAAAGTCTCCTTCCCATGGACGCTCGAGACAATGTGATCTCACACTCCCTCCCAGAGAATTCTCCTAGCTCTAGCCACATGCTTCCTCCATTCCACCTGCTCAGTATTGTCAGTAGGCTTAGGGATTTCTTGATCAATGAAATCCTTAAGACCATTATCTTCCAAAACTTCCTCCATGCGATCCTTCCAAGCTATATATTTTGAGCTGCCATCAAGGGCATACTCAAGCCTCAAACCATAGAATGCCATCAATGAAATAGATGTGATAAGAACTTGAGATCTATATCCTGAATAATAAACTTCGAATTTCTCCTGCTAGTATATTATTCTTGCTTGATCACCTGTGCTCCGATACCATGTAGAATTTTCGTAGAATTTTTCTACAAATCAGCTAGCTCTGATACCATGTAGAAATTTCACCTATAAAACAAACCGATATATGCAATGTCCTAAAGCATAATACTTGTTCTACTTCTACAAAACATTAAGCGGAAGCATAATCAAATTCATGAGTAACATCAAGTAGAAACATGTATAATAGATCAAGAGAAATAATCACTCATAACACAAGATATATCCAGGGGAAAGCACCAACATAAAACCCCAACCATGTATTATCAATCAAGGGGAAATCCTCTTCACAATACAAAAAGAATTAGCTCTCAAGCTATTTAGTTCTCAATGAACTATGATGATATGAAGATATGTCTCATGAACCACCCAAGCCCTATTTATATAGGCTTTGCCTATGGTCCTTACGTAGTTTTCTTAGGAAATAATAGCAAAAGCATATGCTATTAATTCCAACATACCATAAACAACCAATGGTCCAACTACGTTTTCCTTGAGAACACTAGTTCCTCAACCATGAAAAAACCACTTACTAGAAATAGTTAAGCATTTGATAGTACACTGTCCCACATCTAATCTCAACTGGGTCTTTGACATAACTGAAATGCAACAATTATCCATGAGTGAATCCTCAATTTTCTAAAATAATAGTTGTCACATGCTGCAAGCATTAACAAACTATATTTTATTATTTTAACAACTTGTTAAAATAATCTAACTGGACTTGACTAAGTAAAACTAAGTCAACTAATCCTCTCACAATAGAACTAAACCTTATCTCCTTTAATCAAGGGATAAATTCCTAAATCAAGAGAGAAAATAATTGCATGATCTCACAAAGACTTCATGTTTAATTTTCCATAATTAATTAACTCATGTAGATTAATAAATTAATATTTTAAACTGTTGTTAAGACCAAATTCATTTTTACTTCCTATAGTTAGACATGGGACTGCTAAAAATAGAAAGGGACTAAAAGATGATATTTTTAGAACTTTCTATTTGTAGCAGTTTCACCTCTCACCCAATGTGGCCAATGACCTCACTAGCCAAACTGCGATTTTTAGACATGCTATTTTTAGCACATTCTAACTTTAACATTTCTTGTTGCACATTTTTCAACACTTCCAATTGTGTGAGCCTTTCTTCTAGAGCTTCACGATTTGTCGTACTTGTGAGCACTGCTATGCACATACTAGGTACAATATACTCCATTGACATGACAGCTTCCACGCCATAAACTAACCAAAAAAGTGTTTGTCCCGTCAGTTTCTTGCACGTTGTCCTATAAGCCCATAGTACTGCAGGTATGCGTAGGTACCAATCACTTCAATGTGTGTTGCACACATTAGTTAGCGTAGTCTCTAGTATTTTGTTGAATTCTTCTACTATCCCATTGGCTTATGGGTGATACGGTGTGATTTTATGATGATACACCTGGAACTATGTTGTGAGTGCATTGATGGTTTTGTTCAGGAAACGTGTACCACAATTAGTTATTAATATTTTTGGACAGCCAAATTGGGTCAACACATGTTCAAACAAAAACTTCATAGCCATAGCAGTCATGTAGTCTTTGACCAACTACGCTTCCACCCCAGGCATCATATACTCCGTCACGGTGATGATGTATCACACGCCTATTTTTCCATGGGGTTTGATAGGTTAGACAAATTCAATTGACCACTTTTCGAAGGGCTGCAACTTCATTTTCGGATTCAAAGGCATCTTGTCCCTTCATGATGGTTTACTGAGTTGGAAATAATTAATTCCTACTTGTCTATGGTTATAATTATCCATTTGAGGAGTTTTTTCCTACATAATAGGAATTTAGTTTCTCCTAGATTAGTGTGTGGTTGAGAGAATCTCTCAACCACACTAGTGTACGTCCAAGATAGAATTCCTATCTTGAGACTATTGATTGTATAAATATGTGTGTATTTTTCCTTATTCATGGGTTAATAGAAAATATATTGATTGTGCTAATTTTTCTTGGTACTTAGTCATTAAGGGGGGAGTGGAAATAATTGATTTCCTACTTTGTCTATGGTTATAATTTCCTTTGAGGAGTTTTTTTCCTACATAATAGGAATTTAGTTTCTCCTAGATTAGTGTGTGGTTGAGAGAATCTCTCAACCACACTAGTGTATGTCCAAGATAGAATTCCTATCTTGAGACTATTGATTGTATAAATATGTGTGTATTTTTCCTTATTCATGGGTTAATAGAAAATATATTGGTTGTGCTAATTTTATCTTACTAGTCCTTTGACATATATCACAGGCCTTACAGTGTGCTTTTGAATCCTGATGAAGGGTTGGCCACAACAACCCTACACGGAGAATATTTTGTGTGGTTTCTCATCCTGCATAGTGTCCTCCTACAACGCCCCCATGTGCTTCCACTAGGATCTAACTTCATTCAAATTCAGATACATACCTTCGCAATATCTCATCATTTCCCATTTTCTATAGTTGCCCCGCAATGATAGAAAAATCCACCGCACACACCACCAATTCCTTCTTCTATTGGATAGAGTATGCCTTCGACACAATCCCTATTGTTAGAAAGTGGATTATATCTTCAAAATGTCCATCCGCGATGTGCACAACAAAGAGCTATGTGTTAGGTAATCCTTCCTCCAAACTAGTAGGTTCCTCGCCCGTCCCAATATGCGACAAGTGATCCAGTCCTACGTTCAGGCATCCAGGTTTTACCACGACCTCAAAGTCATATTCATGGAACAATAAGAGCCACCTACATATGCACCCCCCCGACAGAGGCTTATTGACCAAGTACTTTAGCACAGAATGGTATGTATACATTGTGAAATGTCCTCCTAGCAAATCGTGCCAGTATTTTTTGGAGTGCGTACACCATAGCCAATCCCTCGTGCTCGGTTCTGGAATAGTTCTTTTCGACTTTGGACAATCTATGACTTGAAAATGCAATAGGGTGATCCAAGCCCTCTCCACCCTCTTGTGTGAGTACCACTCCCAGCACTATACATGACACATCAACATGGACATGAAACTCCACATCCCATTTTGGGAAGACCAGGATTGGAGTGGAGGCCAATTTCCCCTTTAAGACATCTAGGATCTTCATGCAATCATCATTCTAGTAGAATGTGACATTCTTTTTCAATATTTTCTCCATCAACACAGTGATCTCGGCATAGCTTTCAATGAACTTCCTGTAGTACCCTATATGTCCCAATGTGGCACGCAACTGTTTAACACTTCGCGGTGCTTCCAAATTCATAATTATTGCAATTTTCACGGGGTCTACCATTAGTCACTGTTTGCAGACCACATGTCCCAGTAGGTTCCCAAAGGGAATGAGGAACGTACACTTCTTAATGTTTAGCACAATCTGGTGTCATTGGCAAGTATCTAGCATCAAGCGTAAGCTTTCTACATGGTGATTAACCAATCCAAAGATAGTCCAACCATCCAGATAGACATCTAGGAATTTGTGGATATATTCTTTGAAGGTGCCAACAACTATGTGCAAAAAGATGGCTGGCGCATTTTTTAACCCAAACATCATGACGATGTATTGAAAGTAACCCCATTCAGTGGGGAAGGGGGTCTTGCTCCTGTCTTCCAGCATGAGTTTTGATCTGGTGGTACCCTGAGAACTCATCAGTGAAAGAATAGCCTTCTTTCCCGTCGACATTTTCTAATACTTCATCTATGAATGGGTTTGGGAATGGGTCATGTACACAGACGTCATTCAACTTCCTGAGGTTCACACATATTCTTATCTCATCCTTCTGATTTTTCTCCTACACTACCATAGGGCTTACTTAGTCGGATTCTTCCACTGGCTCAATAATTCTGGCTGTGAGCATTTTTTCTAGTTCTACGTAGACCTTTTCCTTGTATTTCAGATTCAAGCAGTAAGGCTTTGCTTAACCGGTGTTGTGTTGGGTTTTAGGGTGATCTTCATCATCCCTAAATCACTAATGATCCCCTTTAAGTCCATAATCTTGGTTAGGAATAAGTCTTGGTACTCGCGGAGTAACTCAATGACCTTATATATCGTGGCATCATCCCAATAGTCATCGAGCATTGCATACTTTGGTTTAGCCTCTGTCCCAATGTTTACCTATTTTTTTTACTGGCGTGGCGATGTCAGGATCTTCAATCAATGGTCCTTGAACCTTGCAATAGCGTTCAGTTTATGGAATGTTAATTTTTTGTGGATCTTCATCCTCCTCCTCAATGTTTACATTGTAATGCTCCAACACTAGCTTAGCTAGGTTGCGCATTCTAGCTGAAACACTTCCATTGGTTCCTGGGGTATTATGAAGATATCTACTTTTACTACTTGTAGCACATCATCAACAATATCCCACCAACGATACTCAAATGTGAAGGTTAACAGGAATCCTTTGTGCAAGATATCCCATTCACTCATGCCATGGCGGAGCTCCATCGTAGTATACCAATTCATGGGTATGATATCTAAGGTATGACAGAACAGGTGCACCCACTCAGGTTGTGGCTTTTCCCCATAGACCTTGGCCCATTTCGCGAAGTGTGCATGTGGATCATCTCGTCTGTCATACTTGTCTGTTAACCACATCTGAGGTGTCCCAAACTACATGTGCATCATCCTTCTGCATTCGTGCCAATGCTCAAAGCTTCCTTGATGCATACCCCACCATCTTGTGGGCTTACCACGTAGTACCCATTTCAGAGCGTCGAAACGTTGTTGTTCCAGTACTTCTCTTTCAAATTTGTTCTGGAAATAATCCACCTAGCTCAACCCGTCATACATAGGCAGATATCTTGCCTTTGTTTCCACGCAGCGCAATGACCTTGTCATCATGTTACAGTTGAGCGTGGTTACCTTGTGTAACTAGTTCTGCCATCGTTCTATTTACTCTTCCAAATATGAGGTGCAGTAGCTTTCACGCTCCCAGAAGAGTCTGCCATCTATTGTTGGATTAACCCTGTCCTACTCCCACGTGTTATCTTGTAGATGTAGTCCAAATCGTCGTCGCTATCGTAGTCGCACACTATCTTTGTGTAGCGCAATCCTTCCGGAGGGTCTAATGGTAACATTATGTGCAGTGACTTTTTCTTGAAAATCATCTTGCACTTCTTTATATTTATCACTCCATTCATGCTAGTGGCCCAATCTATTCCTAGTAACATGGGATAGGGATTGCTCGCACCTTCGATATCTGCTGTTATTCCCAGCAATATTCCCATAGGTAGGATCTTTTACTAGTTCACCATTCACAATTGAATAGGATACCATTGCAACGTAGGCCTGCCCATGCGCTCCCATGCCTACTTTGGCAAGACATTCACGTCCGATCCTAGATCCAAAATTACATGATCCATTTCATATTCCCTGATCTGTGCGGTCAATCTCATCTATTTTCCTGTTCACGTTGTGTGCTTGCCAAGCTTCCGGACTACATGGAGTTCTCTTGGCATGGTCCCAGCACATCTAGTGATGAGTTCTTGTAGTCCCTTCATAGCTTTGCTACCGTGCAGTATCTTCATGTATGTCTCTAAAAATTTAGTGAGCATTGATGGGTCCATTTCTGGTTCCACTTTGTCTTTACTTCGTCAAGTGGAGGCCTCCGCGAAGCTCTTCTTAGCTTCCATGAACATCTCCTTAGCATGCTCTAAATCAAATTCTGGTTCCTTTGTTGGAGCCTTGCGAACCCATGCACTCTGTTCAGGCTACTTGCCTTTGTCATCTCCTGTCGCAATACCACATCGGATCATGATATTTACAATTGGGTCTTCCTCATGTGGCTCAGATCTCATCATTTGCAGGTTCTGAGTCGGGGGAGGTTGGAGTGCTCCTTTATCGTGCAACCTCAATATGAGTGTGGGATAGTCCTCCATCTCATGGTCAAACTGGGTACAATATAAGCATGATGGTCTCATTGGATTTGTACAGTTGTGGGCATAATGCCCTGGCCCTCTGATATTAAAACATATCAGCTGTCTGCGACTTCTTCCTAGTCCCATTCCACCTCAACGTTGTCCACGCCCTTGAAATATAGTGCACTCTATCCCTACATTTTGATAGAGGGCCTGTGTTTTGGTCTAGACTTTGTAGGTAGGAGTCTGATCCATCATCAGTTCATAACTTCTATAGGTACACTCATTATGGCCTACTGACCTGCAGAAATTATAGAGCAACTGCTGGGAATTCTGCGTATACTTCTGTAATAGATGGTAGTTATCTATAACATGCTTCCCTCTTATTTGAAAAATCACGCACCATAATGCAGGCACCACGCTCAGTCCTACTTGTGCCTCTGGTCTCAATGGCATTAGTCCTCCTCCCACCAGGTAGTTCGCGAAGACTAGCCAATGGTCCTTGTCATGTCCTTGGCCTTTGCACTTTATGCACCATACCTCCTCATGTGCTTCTGGGTGAGCCATCCTATCTTGTTTCAAACTTTACATCTCAAGGCACAAGTTTTTCAACTATGCATGGATATGTTGAACCCCCAGGTTAGGATCTTGTATCGAGGTCTTGTGCAGTCTTATTGCAATCTCCAAGGCCTTGGCCTAAGTGGTTAGCTTCTGCTATGACAATACGTTCCTTAGATGCGCAGTTAACGATGCTACAAACCATGTGTGGTGTTGCCCATCAATAAAGGTCATATTGGCTTCACGAATTGTACACTTTAGTCTCTGATCCAGCTCCCAGGGGGTTTCGAAGCATCACGATTTCCTTAAATCCAATGACTGATTGTGTCTCTAATTTTGGCCTGCTAAATTCCTTGTTTATGCAACTTGGATGTCCACGATCCCTGTGTTGGGATTATCATTGGAATGCTTAATGTATCAAGTGAGTGCACGATCTTATAGAGTGCTAACTAGTGTTGATTTATTTATATTGTCATATATGACTCCCTATGCTTCCCATATAGCCCTTATCATGAACCAAAACTAGTCCGGATCTTCATTCCCTACTCCTTTGAACACCGACAACTTTACCGCACTTGCCATATTGAACTGTGGTGGTGGCAGAGGTGGTGTGAGTGAAGACTAGGGTGAAGGTGGTGAAACTGGTGGTGGTGTAGGTGGGGGTGGTATGCACAGAATTCACTAATTTATCAAACTGATCACACCTCTTGTTGAAACCTTCATGAGCTCTTCCTCACTTTCTCACAAAGGTGAAATCAAGGGGCTAGTTTCTAGTTTTTTGCTACCTTCATTTATGTAGATACTCCCACTTTGTGTAGCCCCAAACATCAATTTATTCACATAACCCACTTTTCACACAGTAGCATTTTAATCCAAGTGTTCAAATATTTAATGTACTTACCTCACGATCCTTTGAAGAAGTGTCGTTCTACCTCGCTATAGCTGACAAAAGTATCTATCGCGAAATTGGTGATAAATCCTCCTATAATTCGATCGAGCCAGTGATCCATAGTGTGTGCGATCTTATCTTCCGATGCTTCTAGTCTGCACACCAACTCTGGAGTCTACACAATAGGTTTGTCGAACCTACATCTTCCTTGACTGTCTTCTAGCCTCACGATCCACTCGTACAACTTAGAGGGGAAGGATGTAAATAAAATTTCATGGATTTCCGTATATAAGTAGAAATATAACCACTCTTCCTTTGATAATCACGGATTCTTGTTTTGTTGCACTATGAACTCGTGAATCTTTTTGTCCAACTACTCTTCAATTCCTCTCTTTGTTGGATTCCAGTGATATGAAATTAGACATATCTATGAAAATCTCAGTCCTAGCAATAGAACCATTTTTTGGCTTATTGGGGCCTAACCCAGGTTCAAAGTTAGTTAGCCAAACAAATCCTGGTACTATTGGCCCTTTTGATAATAGTCCGTGGGGCACGAACTAAGGTCTCACCCAAAGTAGTATGGGAGGGTGCTACAACTAGGTTTCCACACCTAGGAGATGTCTGATGAGTTCAATTGGTCTGTGGTGTGACCCTTTATGCAGGTTGCTTCGCATACTTTCCCATACCTCGCAGCCTGATATATTGTTTTTGCACAACCCTACCCAGGGGTTGTACATCACACTCTGCGTTATTACCCAAGATCTTACTAGTATTCCAATGTTAGTTGATTATCTTAGCTTACTTGCATGATTTAAGTTATACTTAACAACATAAACCATTCATACATGTGCGCACAATAATAAATAATATATTGTCAAACTATATGAAACATGCGTTAACCCAAGTACAGGTACATAGAATTATGATAAAACTTCTCTTTATTAATTCCTTCCTCAGTTACAGACTCGACTTGACCTTGCGCACTCAGATGCAGAGGTCCACGCACTCAGCTGTAGAGCCTTCTCCTAGTATATGACCTAAAGACACACTTTACTTGTGACTTAATCAGATATACTTCTCATACTTATCTATTCTATATCTCCCTTTTTACACTTAGAGCCTCACTCTATTTATACAATTCCATGGTCCGTGGACCATGGGTGGGTCTATCTAGCTGAAATTACATTACAAAACTAGGGCAGACAACCCTGTGATGCTATTATACTTTCACACCACACGCCCACAATTCACAGAGCTTTTACAACAATATTCAGTCAAAACTTGGGCTTTGAGCCCCAAAGCATGCCTTGGGGGGATTCCATGCCCAACAAAGTCCATTTTCTAGGCTGCACACTGTCAATATCACAGTTGGTCACAAGCATTATAGGGTATCTCTTTCTTCCGATCTTCATTCATCATGGTTATGGGTTAACCACATAAAACCCTTCTCTTCAGTGGCTCTTCGTATTCAACAAAGGGTTCGCAGGAGGGAACTTGATGCAATGGGGACCATTGCTTCTTAAGGAGGGAGGAATGATCCAAATAAAAAATGGCATCAACCCATGGTATTCATCCACCCATGGAATTTACCCATGGTATTGTAAGTGGCACCCACCTATGGTATTTATCCACCCATGGTATTGTAACTGAAAAATACTATAAGTAACAAGTCACATTTTGTAAAAGGACACATTTTCTACCATAATGTAGCTTTTATAGTTATCCTCCATTCTAATAAAAAGTTTCTTTGGTCATTCTCCTCTTTTTCTTTTGGCATTTCAATTTTTTAGATCTTGGGGACCTCTCCCCCAAAATCCATTTAAATCTTTTAGATCTTAGGGGCCTCCCCCCAAGATATGGATCAAATACCTAGTTGCCATTCTTGGCTACACTAGAATTTCTAGAGGTTTCTAGACTCACTAATGATTTGATTCCTTGTTTTCCATACTAGCCTTCGTTTCCATCCAAGATTATGAGTGATTTCCCAAACTTTGAAGGAAAATCGAAAGAGGACCCTCAAGCCCGCATGATGACATATCGCCTCTAGTGCTCCTCGAATTCCTACGTTGATGATTGCATTCGTCTTCATATTTTCCAAAGAACTCTTACAGGAGGTGCAACCAAGTGGTATATCAAGCTCCCTCAAAATACTTATCATGACTTCAACACTCTCGTCATGGCCTTTCTCACACATTTTCAGTTGCTGGTTCATTATGAAATTGACACCCATCTGTTAACGTCACTCAAGCAAGACACAACGACTCACATCTCTGATCACATCCATGAATGGAGACATAGGCGTCTTCTAATTAAGTTTGAAATTGCTAATTAGTTGTTGACCAAGTGGTTCACCAAATCATTTGTCAACAAAATTGCTGAGGACATTGCTATGGGTGGATGCGTCTCTAAGGAACAAGCCATCGTGCATGCCAAATATGTAGACCTTGTCTATTCACATTCTGACACGTTATATGATGCGTTACCTGATGCACCCAGACCATCATCAGATCTGATGACATATAAGTCTCCCATTACCCCTCTTGTTGATGGAGTAATTTCTTTAGTGACTCAGACCCTTGCAAAATCTTCTTCCAAACAGAATTCAGTCTCCAACACTGCTCCCACTGAATCCTCTCACAATGCATCCATCCCTAGTAAAACCTTAGAGGTTCACGCTGTCTAGTCTACCGCAATGGATAAATCCTCTAAAGGTAAGAAGAAAGGCAAAGGAAAGGGCAAAGCCGATGCCTCAAAACAGGGTCCTCCTAAACCATCTGGTGATGTTTCCCAATGTAAGTATCCATGCCTCATCTATGAAGAGGATCACTATACTAAGGACTATCCCTGACAGTCCGAAGTTAGTCATTTTCTCAAAGGGACCCACACTATCCTAAAAGAGCCCTTTCCATCCTAGCAGACTCAAATGGTAGACTAGCCTCAGTCATCTGCTTCCTCAGGTTCACAAGTGTTCATGATAAGTACCCCGATCAATGTGGCTACTAGGTCAAAAGATTATCAAACTCCTACCCCATCAGCAGGGAAAGAGAAAGAAGGTACCCCTTCTTCTTCCTCCCCATCCCATTTGGTCCTCTCCATATTGAGCGACCTAATCCTGATTCTGCCATTCAACCACCTTCTCGAGGTGTGCTTCGAAAGTCCTAGTATAATCCTAATGCTTGAGCTGCTCAACATTATAACATTGTTGAATATTTGGCTCAAGTACCATCAGCTATGTCTGATCTCGAGGTCCTTCAAAGCTGTCCTTCTCAGCAGAAATCGTTACTGTTGGCTATTGGGTGTATTGATCCAACTGACTCTAATCTCATCTGTTTTGACCTAGAAAACCACGCTCCACATTTACCTCATCAAATATCCTTTCTCATTCAGGTAATAATAAATGAGAAAACCATCCAGAGGACCGTCAATGATGAAGGTGCTTCTACTTGCATCATGTCTGTTGCTTGTTGGAATTCAATTGGTTCTCCTACTCTGAACCAGTCCCCTAACACTCTGGAAGCTTTTGATGGGCACGATTTGCGACCATTTGGTGTCCTTCCCAACCTTGCCATTACCTTGGAGGGCAAGACGGTACATGTCGAGGTAGAGATCGTTGATGCTAATCTTTTACTCAGATGGAGTTGGACCCATGCCATGCATGTTATAGCCTCCTCCCTCTTCCGTGTGATTTGTTTTCCCCATCAAGGGAAGATAGTCACAATCGACCAACTATCCTTCTTTTCCTCTTCCTCCTCGGATGGCAATGTTCTGTATGTCAAGTCCACTGGTGCTCCTTATGAGAGTGTGGGTGCAGGAATTTTGAAAGATCCTATCTTGATGGGCATATTTCTGCTCCCACCTTCCCATGTTGCCTCTGTCAACATGATTTTGGTCAATTCTGATCGTTGGGTCATTCTTTCGCCGAATCTTGTTGATACATGGGGCAAGGTTATGCCATTAAGTCCCACTGAAATTGATTATGTGGAAATTGTTTCGGCTTCACCTTCGGTATCCTCTGATCATCCTATTTCGAGAACATCTCTGAATGCATATTCTCAATCCCCGTGGCTTGGTTCTTTGGAATCCCCCGATCCCTTAGCTGAGAATTTTCTCTTTGACGAAAGTATCATGGAAGTAATGTATCTAGAGGAAGTACCTTGGAATGACACTCATTATCATTCCTCGTTCTTGCCTAGCCCGATAGTCATGTCTATTTGTCTCGAGGAGTTCTCTTCTTAGTTCCCGTCCCTACTGCTTTAGATGCTGATCATGACTCATGAAGTTTGGTTGGAAGGGAACATGGGTGACATTACCCAAACGATGCCAATTGATATTTCTGTCAAACCTAGTGTTGTTGAAAGTGTCCATGTCACGGTAACTTGTTCTCCAGAAGAGATCAAGATCTATACTCGTATGTTCCAAGAATTTTGGGATGTTTTAGTGTGGTCATATGAAGAAATGCCTGACATTGTCCCAAGGATAGTCATGCACAAGATTTGAACTTATCCTCATGTGAAATCCATTCGTCAACGGCTTCATCTAGTGCACCCTAGAAAAGCAGCCACCATTAAGGGTGAATTTGAAAAACTTCTGAAAGTTGGGTTAATTTATCTGATTCCCTCTTACAGATTGGGTGTCAAATATTGTACTGGTGATAAAGAAACAAGGCACTATTCATGTTTGCATCGATTACCATGATCTAAATTGTTCGTGTCCTAAAGATAATTACCCCACTCCCTTCATTGACCAAATCATTGACGAATGCGTTGGGAGTGAATTCTTTTCTTTTATGGACAATTTTTCTGGCTACAACCAGATAAACATTGGGCCAACTGATCAAGATAAGACAACCTTCATCTATCTGTGGGGGACCTTTGTGTACAAAATCTCCCTTTTGGCCTTAAGAATGTTGGGGCCACATTTTAGATAGCAATGTCTTATGCATTCGAAGACATTCAAAACATCATTCAACCTTACTTGGATGATCTCCCATCTCATTCTCATAACTGCCATGATCACCTTGATCATCTCTGGCAAATGTTTCATCCCTGTAGACACTACAACATTTGACTAAATCTGCATAAATGTGCCTTTTGCATCGAATCTGGATGACTCCTTGGCTTTATCATTTCAAAGGAAGGAATTCACCTTGAACCTCTTAAAGTCGAGAGCATAGTTAATTTACCCCCTCCATCTTCATTGCATCAACTACAGAGTCTGTAGGGAAAATCAAATTTCCTTCGTCGTTTCATACCAAACTATGCTAAGCTAGCTTCAGGGTTCACCTGGTTGCTCAAGCAGGGAACCCCATTTGTTTGGGATGAGGTTTCTCAAAATTATTTAGATGGCCTAAAGACTATCCTCATCAATTCTCCTTTGTTGCATCCCCCGAACTATCATCGTGATTAATTCCTTTATCTAGTTGCAGCCTCTAGTAATATTTCCATGGTGCTATTACAGGGTGATGATGAAGGCAATGAACATGTTATTTAATACCTTATTCGCAACCTCCTCGACACCAAGATGCATTATGCTCATGTTGAGAATTTGGCTTTGGCTACTGTACAGGCTGTTCAGTGCTTTCAGCATTACATTCTACTCTGCACTACCACTGTGATTTTGGAATGCAACCCCATGACCTACATCCTGACTCGTCGCTTGCTGGGGCATAAGTATTTGAAGTGGATTATTATCCTCCAAGAATTTTATTTGGTGTTTACTACTGCCAAATCTAAGAAATTAGTGGTCTTTGCTGAGTTTATTTTCTCCCTTCTCCCCGCTTCTCTCCCTGTTGGTGCCGATGAGCAACTTTTGGATGAGACTCTTTTCTTAATTAGCAGTATCAACCCTTGGTATGGTGATATCATCGTATATCTCCAGACATCCACCTTCTGGTTTGCGTTGACCAAGGATGATCGCCGACGCATTCGACATCAATCTCAACCTTACCGTATCATTATAGATACCTTATACTACACTAGTGTCGATTCAATTCTTCACCTCTGTCTCACTCTTGAGGAGGCTAAGAGAGTCTTGAATGATTTCCATTCTGGTGCATGTGGCACTCACCTGTCTGGATATGCTACTGCTCAAAAATTCCTTCATGCTGGTTATTTTTGGCCCTATATCCTGTTGGTCGCTTGAATTGTTATTGATTAACAGTTGAGCACCACATTAATTTGTCAACCCGGGAAAGTCTTTTTATCTCAAAGGTGACCGTGTAGTGTATGTACTTTAAGTTCAAAATCATTAAAAGCTGTAGTAAAACAAATCGAATTCCTATCAAACACTTACTCTGTGTTACAGTAGTCTTAAACTATTGCAGAAATGAAATGAAATTAAGTAGAGATAACAAATATGCGGAAAAATGATGGCTGTTTGTAACAGAGGACCAGGACCCTGTCCTCAGAATAAGGACGCCCAGCACCTGCCTCTGTGATCAGTCGCCAATACACACCAAAATCTTATTCACCGGTGACACACTTCTCACAACGCCAATCGATTAAAGGAACAACGTATCAGCAAAAGAAAAATACCAGAAGCAGGGCTAACACATACAGAATTAACACACACTTAACAGGAAAAGAATGGGGTGAATCTTGTGAAGAAGGTGGGCCCTGTCCCTCTCACAAGATTCCCCTACACACAATTACTAAATTGAAATGCTCAGAACCAAACTTTATTCATCTACCAAGAGTTCAATTACAACAGAAGTTCTGACCTTTAGCATTACAATGATTCAGTATCACGCGCTAGTTTTCCAATTGTAGATGTCTCCTCTTTATAGAGGAGACATCTATTACAATAAATTGTTCTATAGTTTAATTTTCCTGTACAAAAAAAGGAAATCGATTCCTGTTACATCATACTATTACAACCATATATTATCTTTGTCATCCTTGGTTAATCGGTTCTTTCCGCTATTGCAAAACGAATGATCTTCGTCTATCTCCTTGGATTCCTCATGCTATCTTCGGTTACTCTGCTATTGTTGCTGATTCGGTGCATCTTAACTGTCCTTAAAATACTTTGTGTTGTTCCTGATGTTCCCGCGTCTGTGGCTGGATTGACTTGATCCTGCTTTATCATCATCGGCCGAGTATAGTCTTGCCAGCTTCGGACAGTTGCTGTTGCGAATTAAGACATTTCCCACTTTAGTCAGTTGTTGCTTCTGGTGTTGCAGCAACTGCACAGTTGCTGTTCCTGGTGTTGCAGCAACTGTGACTCATGATTCTATGGACTTTGAACAATTCCAATCAACTGTCAGTGACTTAGGTAATTAATTGTAAAGATAACATGAATATGTGTTGAATAATTAATCATATA